>JAADWZ010000109.1:0-71526 GCA_023336445.1 Pythium dissimile | reverse complement strand
CCCCCCCCCCCCCCCCCCCCCCCCCCCCCCCCCCCCCCCCCCCCCCCCCCCCCCCCCCCCCCCCCCCCCCCGCCCCCCCCCCCCCCCCCCCCCCCCCCCCCCCCCCCCGCACCGAAGGATGAGCGCCAACGCCGCCAACAGGGCGCTGGTGCTGACGGGCCCGCTGCTGGCCTCGGCGGTCGCCAACGCCACCATGGGCGATGATTCGCCGCCGTCGTCCCCACCCCGTCTCTCGACTGGCTCGTCCCGGCTATCCAGCACGAGCTGCACGACCGCCAGCGAGGCCGAGAACCTGGACGAGATCGCGGCGCTCATGACGCGCGGCAACGCGTCGTCCACCAGCGGACGTGAGACCAAGCCCCGTCTCACGGTCTCTGCCAGCGGCCGCTTCCAGGACCAGTTCTACCACACGCAGGAGGCGTCGCGCACCATGGGTGTGCTCAAGAGCCGCGCGCTGGTCAAACACGGCAACGACGCGCAGCGCGACAGCGGCGGCGGAGGCAGCGGCGGTCCAAGCAGCGGTAGCGGCGCGGTGAAGCGCAAGAAGAGCATCAACGTCAACGGGAAAGATGTGGAACAGTTTTCCGACGCCGACATCATCTTCGCCGGATACCTCGTCAAGCAAGGATCGTTCTGGAAGACCTGGCGCCGTCGGTACTTTATTTTGCGCCGCGACGTCCACGTGCTCGCGTACTACACGTCTCAAGAAAACCTCGTCAAGCTCGGTGAGATCACGATCGACGGTGACACGGTCGTGACGCCGCCCAGCGCCAAGGAGACCGCGTTCCCAGGCCGGTTTGTCGTGGAGCACGGCGGCCGGAAGCTCGTGCTGGTCGCTGAGGACGGACGCGAGTCGGCCGACACCTGGGCCATGCTCATCAGCCGTTGCGTCTCCACGCGTGCGACTGAGGCCGCCGAAGCCGCCATGCTGTCGTCACGCGTCTCGTCTGAGCGCGAGTCACTGCGGTCGTCGCTAATGTCGCTGCGTCTGTCCGCGAACGGCTCGCAGCTCGCGAACAAGTCGGTCGTGGAGACAGATTCTCCCAAGGCGCATTCCAAGTCTCGACCGCCATCAATGAAAACTCACAGCTCCACGTCTGCGAGCGCCGAGTTCAATGACACGAACGAGGACTCGAACCAGCCGCTGCCGACGATTTCACCTCCTGTGGCCGATGCCCCGGCCAAGATCAAGCGCTATTTGACGGACTCTCGCGCGATCCAAGCTGCCGCAGACGAAGCTGTGCAGCAGATGCGTGCGTCCGAGTTGGTTACCGATGACGAGCGCGAGCGCATGATCCGCTCTGCTCGACTAAAAAGCATCGACTCGGCGAACGACTCGGCGCGGAAACTGATCACTGCCAAAGCCACATCATCCTCCAATTCCTTCGCTCACTCGCGCCGACGCTTCCGCTCGTACAGCGCCGGCAGCGTGCTTTCGACCCGTTCGGCAGCCTTTGATGACGTTCGTGCACTGCATGACGACTGTGGGCTTTTGTCGTCGCGTAAAATTCGAGGTGGCGGCGACCCAAGCTCCAGTCAAGATCTTCGCAGGAGCTACGCTGGTCCATCTGGGGTCAACGATGCCTCTTCAAGTTCCAGCACACGATCGCGCAATCTGAGTCTGCCCAGCTTTCGCCCAGCTCCAAGTATTGAGCTTTCGGTGTCGATTGGCTGCCGAGGCACCCAGGAGCTGACCCACATGCTTGTTGTGCTCTCGGCCATCACAGTTGAGAACCGAAGCGTGGCCAAGGAATTAGGCCGCACGGAAGTTCAAGGCTCCCTTTCTCTTCGCGCATGTGGTGGAGACTTCTACGCTCGCGATTTCAATGCACTGCTTCCTGTGCCTATCAGCGGGAGCCAGAATCTGATGCTGCAATTTGAGGTTTTCTCCGTCGTGAGTCTTACGTCCGAAGCACTGAGTGCGCAGCAGTCGGTGGGGTTCGTGCGCATCCCGCATGTCGATTTGCTGTTCTCTGGTGAGTCGACGCTCGTTCTGGAATGCTTGCGAACGAAGCTGTCGCCAACTCGGCAGACGTATTTCCTCGTGATTGACCGCGTGCGACCCAGCGAGAGCCTGAACCTTGGGCACTCTTACACATACGCCAAGCGCCACTTTGTCGCGGACATCGTCCCGTTTGACCTTCGAGGCGAGACTCCTGCGAATATGTTTGCTCTGCCGACGACGACTTCTGGCCCGCCTGTACAGTCTTCGTCGGGTAGTCGCTCATCATTTGAAATCGTCGCACCTCCTTCAGCGCCTGCCTTGGGTGATATGAAGTCAATGCTTTCTTCGCTTGCATACGGCGGCATGGTCCGTGGTGACAACGACTCCTACGAAGCCACACAGGTCTTCATTTCCGAGGAGTTGTCCTCTTCGTATTGTTCGATTTCTGTAGCAGCCAAGTATATCAATCTTGTCCAGCAGCGAAATCAAAGGCGTATCCACGATGCTAAGCTGCTGATCAACGACATCGAGAAAAAGTACGACCAGGCTCCTTCGTCGCCAAACAGCCATACCGAGTGCTCCGACATTATCAATTTGCACCTTGACATGCTTCGCGATGCCGAAGCGCGAGTAGAGCACTATCGCAAGCTGTACAACACGTACGTGGAGTGTGAAGACTACTACGAGGCATTGTTGTCCATGCTGGAAGACGGCAAGGAACCAGGTATCACTGGTTGCCTCAAGCGAAGCACTCAAAAGAAGGATAAACGCACCGAGTTCATGCCGACCAACCTGAACTGCCACGTTGTCCGGGCTCGTCGCGTCGCTTTGTCCAGCCCAGGAACGAATATGAAAGACCAAGCAACTCGCGATCGAAATGTCGGAGCGACTGGTGATGAGCTCGTCTACGCCGTTATCACGCATGGCTGCCCAGCTGCTCACTGTCTGGGCTTCAAGGAAGGCGGACTTCGTCGTCTCCAGCAAGCGCTTGCTCAATTGAAAGACAAGGACGATGCCAAGCTGAAGGAGCGAATCGAGCAGCGCCAAGATGTGGTCCATTGCCAGATTCTGTCGATCGCGTCGGCCTCATTCCTCACGATTATTGGTCTTGCAGCAAACAAATCGGCTCGCCATCAAGAGCGCTTGCAGCTCATGTGCCAGACAGGATTCCTCCTCAACATGGAGTCGCTGTTGAGCACGATTAAAAACGAGAAAGGAATGATCGAAGACATGTACGAGGGAGTCCAGTGGCTCAATAACACTGTGAGCCTCCAGGTTGTTCAGTCGCTTGAAGAGAAGCCAAAGCTGAAGTGCGCCAAGTGTGTCGCGATCACGTGCTCCGAGAACGGATCCAACGTGGTCGCTACCTTTGCTGTGCCACCGGACGTGTACGCTTCACTCCCAGATGTCCTTCGTCAAGGCCACGCGCTTAAAGTGCACGCGGTTATGTTCACGCAAGGCATCAACGAGATGCAGTCGGTTGCGAACCACGTGTTGGACACGAGTTTGCAGGAAGAGATCAACTTTGAGAGCGCGAATCGCCTAGTCCGATATTTCCAAGTGTACAAAACCCACGTGCTCGCGATGCAGCCGCCGAACCTCGATCGCGTCAAAGACCTCCAGGACCTCGAGATCGAGATCAAGATCGTCGCCGAGAAGCTAAATCAGTCGCGCAAATCGCATGTTCAGAAGAAGAACGTTAACATCCTGATCGAATCCAGCGACCTCTGCCGTCGCCTTGGGGCTGGTCGTGCGACGTGCTGCAAGAGCGGGAAAGATCGCACGGGCATGTCGGTCACACTGGAATGCTCCCGCTTATTGGTCGATAAGTTTCATGTAAAGCAAGGCGTTCACCTCTGTAACGCGATGCGCGAGCGTGGCGTCCGCCGCGTGAACGTGCTAGCCAACACGGGCAAGAACAAATACGCATTCAACTCGTTCCAGCTCAAGTACCTCCCAGACTGCTACCGGCCTCCGGCACTGTCAGCTGACTCTAAGACGCAGTCATAAGAAGAAACATCTTCCGCATCAAGATGGAAGAAAAAGAGGGTTGGTCAGTTCGCAGGGTAATGTCAAAGAACACATTGTATGGTTTCCTTCACTTTGTGTTCACAGATCCCACAGCAGCGGCTCGCTCTCATTTTCCAAGCGCAGCGCGCGCTCGCGCTGGCGGCTGCGCTGCAGCTTCTGGACGGCAAAGAGCAGCTTCTGCTCGCTGAGCCGGTTCAATTCATGGAGCTGCACGACCTGCTCCTCGAGCCGAGTGACCTCCGGATGATGGTGGGTTGCCTGCTCGAGCTGCTGCTGCAGCGCCGCCGTTTGCGTCTTGAACTGAACGCGTAGCTCATGCTGCTGCTGCACGAGCTGCGTCGTGAGCTTCTCGCCGACCGCAACGACGTCGTTGCGCTGTGCCTGGAAGAACGCGGCCTGCTGCAGCAGATGCACCACCAGCGCGTTTTTCTCGTGTGCACCGATCTTCTCGACGCGCTGCAGCAGCGACTCGGTCATCGGTTTGCCTTGTTGTTGGCGGCATCGCAACAGCGTCTGCAGCTCGGTAGCCAAGCTTTCCACACTGCTCGGCGGTGGTGTGCGGTGGAGATGCCCGGTCTCTGCAGGTAACAGTCGTTGGTGCGTTGCAGCGTCCTGGTCAACTCTGACGCTGCAGCGGGGGTTTCGCTCGGTCCATTTCCGCGCCTGGAGACGCTCGTGGACTTGTCGCGCGTGGCGCAGACGGGCGATCAGCGAGATTCGCGGCGACGACGATGACACCGAAGATCCGCCGGCGTCGCTTTCCATTGTTTGCCCCTCTGAAGGGTCGTAAGGTAGAGTGGTGGTGGTGTTCCAAATATCCAAAAGGCTTACTATATAATTCCGTTCCTTGACATGACACAAACTAGGCAAAATCTATCGTCCGCGGCCGTCTATTCCTCGTCGATCTCCTCTTCATCGCCCTGCACCTCCGCATCGTCGTTGGCCTCCTCGTCCTCGTCGATCTCTTCCTCTTCGACCTCCTCCTCGGCCTCGTTCAGCGGCACATTATTGCCCTCGAGTGCTGCGAGCTCCTCCTCTTTCATAGGCGGCGCCACGAACCACGGCAGTTTGCCGCGCTGGTAGTCGTTGATCATGTGCACAGCCACGTTCTGGAAGTCCGGTTCGCCCTTAGGGAGCAGTTTGCCCGACTTGGCGGCGAGCTGCTCGAGAAAGTCGAACTCATCCTTCCAATTGTCGATGTTGTACACCTTGGTGATGTATTCCTTTTTGACCCGGGCGAGGATCGCCGGGATAAAGTCGACGGGCTGCGGCAGCCGCTCGGCGCGGATGACGCCTTTAAGCACCGTCTCAACCTCATCGTCACCCTGGTCGTACACGATGCCAGGGCAGTCGATGAGGAAGATCCGGCGCATGAGCGTGATGTACTGCCAGACCTTGGTCTCACCCGGAATGGGCGCCACCTTGCAGACCTTCTTCTTGCGCAGCGCGTTGATGACCGAGCTCTTGCCGACGTTCGGGTAGCCAATGAGTCCGACCGAGATCTGCTTTTTGTCCTGGTGGAGCTTCGCAAACTGGCGCAGCAGGTTGATCAGTGCGCCCTTGCCGAACGGGCTGTTGAGCGACGCGTGGAACGCGATGGTCGGCGTGGTCTCGCTGAGCTTCTGGACCCACTTCTTGGTGACCCAGTTGGGCACGAGGTCGCACTTGTTGATCACGAAGATGAGGTGCTTGTGCGCCGCGTTCTTCTTAATGTGGTTCTCCACGTGCTCGCAGCGCGTGCCCGGCACGTTGCGCGCGTCCAGCACTTGGATCACCACATCGGAACAGTCCAGCACCTTGTAGAGCTCGCCCCAGATTCGCTTCGACTGGCCCTTGCTGAACACGTCGTGCGACGTCTCGACCTTGAAGTCCTGCTCCACGACGATGTTGCGGTCGCTTCCCTTAGTCGTGTACGCGTCGGCGTTTTCGGCCGCGCGGTTCACGAGCGCCTCGTAGTCGTTGGCCGCGATCTTGGCACGCTTGCGCGTGCGTTTGCCGTTGAACACCTCCTCGTAGCTCTCGGTCTCGAGCAGCTTCATGCGCGCCACCTTCTCCGAATCCTGCAGCAGGCCCATGGGCAACTTACGTGTGCGCAGCACGACCGAGTACGGATCCGCCGTCTTGAGCGACATCTCGTTGCGGAACTTGTCGAGCTCCTTCTGGCCGATCACGCGCGTGTTGCCGAACCAGCGGCGGTCGGGCTGGATGCGCGCCGAGCCCGAGGCGATCTCCTTGCCGGCCGTCTTGTTGCCCATCATGAGCGTGCCGCCCACGACCTTGCCCTTCTTGTTGCGGATCGCGCCGCTGTTGCGGTACATGTTGAGCCGGTTGATGGTCGACTTGTCGCGCATGTTGGCCGCCTTCTGACGCTTGGGCACCGCGCGGTGCGGATTGTCAGCGCTCGCCTTCTTGGTGTTGATGCCCTTCATCTTCGGTGGCATGGTGACGTAGAGAGGGAGAGCGAGAGAGAGGTGACTCCGGCGCGTGGAACTGGGCCAAGCGGTTGAATGACCTTTGCTGCTCCAAACGTTTTCAAGAGCTCTTCACCCCAATGAAACAGGGAACGATTGGTGGCAGCGAACCAAAGCGTAACCGTAACCCATACCGGTTTCAGTCGAATTGAGATTCCCTTGCACGGTTCATTTGGTTCTTACCAGGAATTCAAATATCAGCAGTTAGAAACCTGGTCCTGACGACACAGCGTCAACTTCGACACTGAAAGAGCTCCCACTTGTGGTACTCCACCAGAGAAAGGGACTCATTCCTGAACGCGGTATCTTGGCCTTCGGCATAATCGCTCCTAGAACTGTACTGGTACCCATGGCGCTGGTGGCGACGCCGTCCGAGCGCCTGCAGATGCAGCCGTTCCTCTTCGAGAAGCACCTCCATCACCAAGAGGGCGTGGCCGGCACTCTCACCATCCGCCTGCTGGAGGCGCGGAACCTGCGCGCCGCCGCGTCCATGTTTTGGGTGCGCACCTGCAACCCGTACGTGATCTTCCGCCTCGGCAAGCAGAACGCGCGCAGCGCCACGATCGAGGGCAATGACAACCCCACGTGGCGCCGCGAGGTCCACGAGATGAAGATCCACAAGCTCGACGGCAAGCGCGCGCCGCTGGACGACCACTCGGACGTGCGCCTCGAGCTCATCGTGGACGTGATGAACGAGGACTCGTACACGGGCCGCGCGACCGAGGTGGTCGGCATGACCAACGGATCGGTGATTGGTACGGCCAATATTGATTTCACGCCGCTGCTCGAGGGCAAAGAGGACCTCATGGACCGCTGGATCACGCTCAGCGGCGGGCTGCCGATCATGAGCCCCGGGGGAGGCAAGAAGAAGCGCGCGCCCGAGAAGGAGCTGATGCTGGGCGAGGTTCGTGTCATCTTGCAGTTCGAGCCGCACGGCATGGAGCCGGCGAAGGGTGATGTGGTCAAGATGGAAGGGTTCGGCGCATACCCGTCGTGTCTGCTCGCGCCCATTGACGAGCTCGAGCTCACGGTGAAGAAGATCAGCGGCAGCTACCTGCTCTGCAGCTATGTGACCAAATCGGGCTTTAGCGGCATGCTGCGTCTCCACCGCAACACGGTCTTTGTCGCGCACCGTGGCAGTCTCTTTGACCGTCTCTACGTGCGCTGCGTGACTGAGCCGCTTGAGTTTGTGGGTAGCACGCCGCTGGGCCAGAGCTGCTACGAGCTGGCGCGACCTTACGTGAACGTGGCGCGCACTTTCAGTCTTCCGGCGCTTTCCGTCGCCAGGAGCACGCTCACGACCACGTACTACGCGTCGTCCGCTGCCATGGGCGCGATCCTCGCTTCCATGGACAAGTGAGTTTCTTGCAGGTTTGTTCTCACTCAGTTTTAATATCTATTTTACGCCAAATATTACGTTTACGCTCTTTCGCCAAACACTGTTTATGTTCCTGGCGTTTGATCAAGGCTTATATAGGAGGCTAACTTGACTGCTAAAAATTGATTGGCTGAAAATCACCACTAAGAACCGGAAGAATTGGAGGAAAGTCAGTCAGGAATGACGCAGAAATCGTCGAAGACGATGGTGGGCTCACGACATTGTAGCGCGCGCGAATCGCCGACGCATTTCCCTTATTGCGCAGCTGCGAGCGCGCGTTGGTTTACTTCACCTCACAACTGACGCCGCTGCGCGCCGACTCACGCGACTCGCTGCCTCACACTCCCAGAACCGGCAGCGCAATGGCCGACGCCGCGCGCTCGCTCGACGCGTTCCGGTCGCCCAGCGACGCCAAGCAGTACCGGCTTGTGACGTTGCCCAACGGGCTCGAAGCGCTCCTTGTCCACAGCGACAAGCGCTCCGCCTCCACTGCACAAGTAGAGCACGAGCCAGAGCCAGAGCAAGAAGGTGCGCCGCGCCGCTCGCTCGTGAGCCACCTGGACGACTACGACTCGGACGGCTCAGATCAAGAGACAGAGAGCGACGCGATCCACGGCGACAAGCCGCAGATGGAGAGAGGCACGCCGCATGCGTCCGCGTGCTTGTCGGTCGCCGTCGGCAGCATGGCCGACCCGCCCGACATGCGCGGGCTGGCGCACTACCTCGAGCATATGCTTTTCATGGGCAGCGCCAAATACCCGGACGAAAACGAGTTCGAGGCGTTTCTCAGCGCGCACGGCGGCTACAGCAACGGCACGACCGAGTGCGAAAGCACGCGCTTCCTGTTCGAGGTGGCGCCCGCGCAGCTGCAGCCAGCGCTCGACATGTTTGCGCAATTTTTCGTCGCGCCGCTCTTCCAGGCCGACGCCATGGACCGCGAGCTGCTCGCGATCGAGTCGGAGTTCAATCGCGCGCGACAGAACGACTACGTGCGGCTCCAGCAGGTGCAGTGCGAGACGTGTGCCGCCGGCAGCGCGTACGACTCGTTCAGCTGGGGCAACATGGACAGCCTCAAGCACGAGCCCGGCCGCAATGACCGTGACGTGCGGCAAGAGATGATCGCGTTCTACCGGACGCACTACTCGGCGCACCGCATGAAGCTCTGCGTGTACGGAGAAGACTCGCTCGACGACATGGAGCGCTGGGTGCGCGAGTCGTTCGGGGCGGTACCCACGTCAGCGTCCCACTCGGCCCCACCGCTGCACGTGCTGGCTCCGTTTGGTGTAGCTGCCGGCCAGGAGCCGACGCTGATCCGGATCGTTCCCGTGCGCAAGATGCACGCGCTGCACCTGTACTGGCCCATGCCACCGCTGCTGCATCGCTACCGCCAGAAGCCGTGGGAATTCATTTCGCACGCCATGGGCCACGAGGCCGACGGCTCGCTCAGCGCCACTTTAAAAGACCGCATGTGGGCGACCGACGTGTCCGTAGGCATCTCGGAGAACGACGCGTACGAGTTCGGCTCGTTTGGCAGTCTGTTCGAGGTCAACGTGGTGCTCACGGCGCTTGGATTGGCGCATTGGGAGGAGGTCGTGGCGCTTGTGTTTAGCGTCGTGCGCTTCGTGCGCGAGCGAGCGATTTCGAGCGCGTGGATCTTCAACGAACTGCGGGCGACCAGCCGCATGAATTTTCAGTTTCAGGAGGAATCGCATCCGCTGTCGCTCTGCCGTCGCCTCGCCGAGCTGCTGCAGGACCGCCACGCGATCCACCGAGACGATCTGCTGCGCTACGACGTGATCCAGGGCGAGTTCGACGCCGACATGACGCTCGAACTGATAGAGCACATGACCCAACAGAACACGCGCATCCTGCTGTTGTCGCACACATATGGTTGTCCAAAGGAACAAGAAACTGGCGCAACGGAGTGGCGCAGCGAGCGGTGGCTCGGCGTCCAGTACTCGGTCCAGCCGATCCCGCAAGAAACACTTCGCTCCTGGGAGTCAACACCGAGCTCCATGAAGGGCTGGATGCTGAAACTACCAGAACCCAACCCGTTCATGCCCGAAGATTTCACAGTCTTGCCGTTGCCGACGAGTGACAAGGTGGCCAAGCCGCTGGATCCGGACGGCGAGCCGCTGCTCGTACACACGACACCGATGAGCAAGCTCTGGTTCAAGCGCGACCTCAGGTTCAAGATCCCCAAGACCAACGCCAACTTTCTGCTCTGTCTCCCGTCGCTCACGCGCAACGTGCGCAGCTACGTCCACGTCAAGATCTATCTGCGGCTGTGCCACGAGGCGCTGCAGCACACCCAGTACCAGTCGTACCTGGCGAGCTATTCGTACGAGCTGAGCCTGCGGGATCTGGACATCGAGGCGACGTTCAGCGGCTTTAGCGACAAGCTCCCCGCGCTCATCGCCGCCGTGTTTGACGCGCTGCTCCACACAGAAGTCGACGACGACGTCTTTGCGCGCGTCCGCGACGAGCTCACCAAGGAGTATCGCAACCTGACGCTAAAGCCGGCGGTGAAAGCCCGCTATCTGCGGCTGCAGCTGCTGGAGCGTACCACGTTCCCAGTCGAAGATAAGCTGCACGTGCTCAGCACGGTCACGGCGGATGACGTGCGCTTGTTCAAAGACACGATGCTGTGGCAGTGCGAGGCGACCATGATGGCGATGGTCCACGGCAACGTGGCCCAGGACCAGGCCGTGGCGCTGCTCGAGTCGGTGGAGCGGTCGATCGACGCAAACACGAGCGAGCAGCGGCTGCCACCGTTGCGCTCGCCCCTGCGGCCGCACACGACGGCGCTGCCGCTGACCAGCAACGGACTGCTGCTGCGTGACGTGAGCGACCACGACGGCGAGACCAACTCGATCGTCGAGGTGTACTACCAGTTCGGCAAAGGCGACTACCAAGACCTCGCGTACGCCGAGCTGCTGCAGCACATGATGGCGGAGCCGTTGTTCAACGAGCTGCGCACGAAGCAGCAGCTCGGGTACGAAGTGTTTTGCATGGTGCGAGAAACCCACGGCGTGCTGGGCTACAGCATCTCGGTGCAGTCGGCCAGCCACGCTGCCGGCGAGATCGCGCTGCGCGTGGACGAGTTTGTCCACGTCGAGTTTCTTCGCTACCTGGAGCAGCTCCCCAGTGAGGAGCTCGCCAAGCACGTGGCGAGTCTGCAGCGCATGAAGACGCGCGAGGACTCAACTCTGGGAGAGGAGAGTGACCGGTACTGGGAGGAGATTCAGAGTCGCCGGCTCGCGTTCCGCATCGACGACTTTGTGGTTAAGGAGCTGGCGCAATGCTCGGTCGCGGGATTACTCGAGCGGTACCAGCGGTGGCTCGTGGCGGCAGATGACGACACTACGGGGGCGGATCCCACCCAGGTGCGCAAGCTGCGAGTCCATGTGATTGGACAGAGCAGCAAATTCGTCAAGCCGCTGGAAACGCTCGTGGCGACAGAGCACACACCGCTGATCATCGACGACTGGCGCGAGTACAAGGCCGCGCTCGCGTGCCACTGCCCTACGCCAGAGCCTCACACGCACAGCCGCAGCCGCCATGGCAGTCGTTGCCGCAGCCGCAGCCGCAGCTGCAGCAGCAGCAGCAGCTTGAGCCTGGGTACCCACTAGAAACGACTTTGAATCGCGCATGTTTATCATAATTTATCACGAGTATCTATCCCGCCGGATCGTAGTGGCTGTCCAGTAGTGCTGGGAGCGAGGCGCCTGGCGTCATTTGATCATCCGTCAGAAAACTTGCTGCAACTGCTCAACACATGACGATGTCGACGCTCTTCGCATGTGTCCGTCAATCGATGAGTTTCGTCCGTTTCACAGAAGCCGCCGCCCTTGCACTGCAAGCACTGCAGGGGGGGTTCTCCGATCTTTCCGTTGGTCTTCCCTCCAACTGTTTTCAGTCGTTGGCACCGCTGGCGTGGAACTCTTCCAGGTCTTTCGACGTCACAAAGTGGTGGACAGACGGCCGTAGCGACGCGAACGACTTGCGGTTGAGCCGCGTGACGGCGGCGAGCGTCCCTGGCCCTCCGCCGTTGGCAGGCGAGCGGCCGTCACTCCCTCCCGACGCCGACGCGTTGGCGTCGTCGCCCACGTGGCCGAACTGGCCGTTGGACGAGGGCGAGCGCATAAGCAACCGCCGGCTCGACGGCGCGCGCATGATCTCGCGGAACGCGTCCTGCACGCCCAGGCGCTTCTCGAGGTCGCCGATGCGGCCGTGGAGCTGCCCCATCTGCGTCTCGACGCGGGTCCGCAGGGCGTCCATCTCGTTCGAGACCTGCGCCACTTGCTGCAGGATCGCCTGCATCGTGGACTCCATGACCGTCGCCCACTCGGGTGGGTCTGCTGGCTGCGTACGATGGCTCGAATTCTGCTCTAATGGACTGGACAATCCCACGCTCGTACTTGACTTGGGCCTCGAGGGAGACCCATTGTCGCTGATGTCGTAGACCGACGGTTGTCCTGGGACGCCGTTGGCTCGGGGTATGCTGTTGGTGGAGCTGCTGGTGCCCGAACTGGAAGCTCCCAGCGTTGCTGTCGTTGTCTGTCCAGAGCCGGAGGTCTCCACCTCGTCCCGCGGAGACTCCTCGACTGATCTGTCCGTTAAGGGCGTCTTGCTTCTCGCTACCGCGGCCCCGGCGTTGCTCGCGAGCGCGAGCACGGCGCTGGTGGTGAGGACCGCGGTCTGCAGCTTGCGCCTGCTCTTGTGCTGCCTGTCGGCCGGCGTGTGGAAGAGATCGCTCAGGTCCTCGATCTTGGTGCGGATGTGCTCGACGTTGACCTCCATCATCTCGAGCATGGTCATCTGCTTGTCCATCGGGTCGCTCACGTCGTGCGAGTGGACAAACCGCTTGGCCTGTCGGTACGTGCGCAACACGTCGTACAGTTTGTACTCGGCCCTGGACACGGCACTCGCGGCGCGCTCGGTCGTGACGCCGTGGTACCGACGCTGCACGGCGCACAGCTGGACGCACGCCTGGATGGTGCGCGCGGCGTGGTCCTGGACGAGCCGCCGGTTCTCATCCTTCTTGATGAACGCGTTGACCTTGTGCTCGGACCGCGTGAGCACGAGGTACGCGGACATGACGGCGATGGTGACGGCCGTGAAGAGCAGGCCGAAGAGCCCGGCGATCACGGCGAAGAAGCGGCCAGCCGCCGTGTGCGGGACGACGTCGCCGTAGCCGACCGTGAGCATGGTGATGACGAGCGTCCAGAGCGCGTCTGTGAGCAACATGGGCGTGCAGCACGCGTCGGCGTGGAACGCGCAGAGGAAGCGCTCGACCACGAACAGCGCGTAGCCCGTGGTCGCGAGCAGCAGCACGAAGCTCGACACGATCCAGCGGCGCGGGTGGCTCCGCAGCGTCGACTTGAGGAAGAACGCGACCGTGAAGTCGACGTTGGTGAGCGCGCCGATGAACCAGCCGTTGCTCGAGTTGAACGCGGTGCGGAACTGCACGACGCGGACGAGCAGCGCGAGCCGCGGGAACATGCCCAGACTCGAGGCCACCACGAGATTGGGCCACCGCGGGTCGATGCTTTCCAGTCCGGGGAACGGATGCACCGCGAACACACACAGCTCGACCAGCAGCTGCGCGCGCAACGGCGACGACAGCAGCGTCGCCGTGGGCGGCACGATGTTCTTGATCTTGAGCACCTCGCACTCGGCCGCGTAGAAGGCGTGGACGTAGTAGAGCAAGATCACGGTCGAGAACGAGATGAGCACGCGCAGCGCGTGGAGCATCATGCGGCCGTCGGGCGCGGGCACCGCGTGCGGCAGTGACGCTCGGCACGCCGGGCAGAGGGTCGCCGCGTCGACGGGGCACGCGCCGTCAAAGTCCTTGGTGTTGGCGAACCAGAGATACTCCATCTGCACGACCATGAGCGCGAGGCCGAAGAGCCCGTAGAAGAGCTGCGCCGACGTGTAGCGCCGCTGCGCCGTCACGAGTCGTAGCCGCCGCTCCTGCGAGCTCAGGGCGTCCGTGTTGGCCGCCTCATTGCGCTTGCCCTTGGCCGGCCGGGCGGGCAAAGGCCCTGGCGTCGTGATGGTCTGGCGCGTGGGGCAGGCGTCCAGCGGCACGATCCCGATCTTGGCGGGCATGCTTGGCGACCGGCTCCGCTGCGCATGTGGCGCCTAGCCTCCCGAGGAAGAACAGACAGACACGCGACCGCCTGCTTGCTCGCTTGAAGAGCACGCGGCCCTAACGGCTTTGCCCGATTGCTTGGTTACACGGAGCGAACGAGCTAACCTAAAGTGGTGAGTGGACACATATACGCGCTCGCACAGGAATAGACCGGTTTGCTGGGCGTAAATACACACGAGGCGCCGGAGGAAACTGCTGCAGGTGCCAGCCGGAGTTGCGAGGAGCGCGGTGACAAAGTGGTACTACTACGTACTAGCAGTTCGCTCGGACTGCGCCAATGTCTCAACACGCGATCATGCGACTAAGGCGCGGGGGCACTCCATGTACTAACGAAGGAAGCAACACCTTCATATTTCAAATCGTGTTATCCAGGAGCGCATGGACGCCGAGCAGGCGACTGAGTGACTAACTAGCTTAGTAGAAGAAACCAATGACCTTGCCACCCGTGTGCTTGCGACGGGCCTCGTGGTGGTCCATGATGCCGTACGTCGTGGAAAGCACAATGTGGCCGAACTGGCGCGACGGCAGCAGGTTGTTGATCCACTTCTCAATCTCCGCGAGCTTGATATCGAAGCGCGGCGAGATGACACCGCACTTGTTGATGCGGCCCTTGAGCTCCACGACGATCTTGCCGCCGCGGTGATCGTCGACGATCTCGAACTCGCCGATGTAGCCGTTCTTCTGCATGACCTGGAGGAACTTGACGATCACCTTGGACGACGGACGGATCAACACCTGGCGCTTTCCGCGCTTCTCGGCGTTGTACATGTTCTTAAGGCAGTCGGCAAGCACGCTCATTCGCACCATTCTGTTCGGAGAGACACACAAGTTCTGTTAATTCGCCATTCGGTCGCCAAGGTCAGGCTCGCCCCCCTCGGTTCAAGCACGCTGGTGGCTCATGCAAACTGCGGTTTCTCGACCCAATCCGGCCCCACGAAGGTGCCAGCGCAGGAGCTACTCCACAAGTGGGGTAACTGACCAACCGCGTCTGTCACTCACGTGGGTGGAAGGACGGCCAAGAGCGTTCGCGTGTCAGTTGCGAGCGAGCGTGCTGGAGAACTCGAGGGAGAGCGGCTGCCTCCACGGTCGCGTGGCGGTGCGCGCGTGGCTCGAACGCCTGAGTGAACAGACATGCGAGCGCGCGCGCTGCCACCGCCACGCGGCCCACGCTGGAAGGATCATCGCCGCCGCGGGGAGATGTGAGCACGAGGAGCATGGAGAAGTCGCTTACTTGGCTGAGTTGTGGGATCGATCTGAACGAAGGGCTCTGGGGATTCACGAATGACCGCTATGATGCCATCTAGACTAGCAGCTCCAATCCGCAACAGCCAGTGACTGGTTGCAGGCGAGGTGCAATACCGGTTCATCTTTGAGCCAATCATAACAGACAAATCCTCTACCGGTTTCTCTCACAACTAATGGAATGTCGTCCGGAGGTTGCTGGAAGGGTGTGGGTTTGGACAGTCGGAGTGATGGTCGGGTGGACTGGTCCAAGAGGAAAGCGCACGCCGCCTCCGCGAATGCCGTGCGTTAACTTGATGCGCGCGGCTGCATAATAGAGCAAGCAGCACATGAGGTCGCTACGTGAACCAAATGTACCGAATCAAAATCGACAATGGAGCGGCAATCGAACGAGCCATCGTTCGCGGCGAAGGTGAAAAGGTGCGAAGGTGCTGGATGGCCGTCCGGAACTTGAGACAACGAGGACGCCGGCGGATCGACCACGCAGGCGCGCGAGGCGGCAGCCCTCAGCGGTTAGTAATTGAAGACGTTGTGGTGTGAGCGTAAGCTGCGCTACATTCCCATCTTTCATTTTGCGGTATGCGAAGTCGACATTACCGGGGCAAGGACATGATGCCGACTTCGTTTAGTGTGATATCTGCTCTCAAGCTTGAGGATCCTCTGTCACATCTACTTGGTGCTGATATCAAGTTTTCTTCATCTGAGAGATCAGTTGAGGAACGGCTCGTTGTCGTCGTGGTTGCGGAAATGTTTCATCTCCAGAATCTCTTTGACGAGTGGCAATCTTTTCGTCCTCGACTTACACCAATTCCTTGTGATGGCTCGGTCTCGACATCACAACTTCTCAGCCTCGGCAACCCAGTAACCGCTGGACAGATGCGAGACCAGAGCCTCGAACGCAGCTTTGACGATTGCTCAGCGGACAAAGCTACTTGCGTCTATGATGTTGCCTGGCGCCGTGACGACCTCGTGCGCATGCTCGCTCGTGTCTAGATCTACGCACCAACTACTGGGCGTTCACAAATCACGTCCACCGGCTGGCGCTCACCATTGTGAACAAGTTTTTTTCACGAATCGTTTCGGTTGTGGTGTTGACGGGTACCAAGCACGACTGGAGGTAGAGCCAGTGGCCTCAATCACGAAGACAGAAGTCGTCGCGGTGAAGATATTACGGCTTGGCGACTCTGTTCGTCTCGTCGCGACGGTTTCTCAAATATCAACCAACACGGGCTGCAGTGTGTCCCAGAAGGGTATGCTCTCTCTTCGACGACGATCTTCGCGCAACTTCAAAGGCCCTCCTCGGGTCTCCTGCACGTGCACGTTGTCTCGACGAGACATAGTTCCGTCGACTTGGTATCACACGCGGCTTGGTGGCTGGTCGAGAACTTTGAGCTCAGTGATCCGGACGCGTGTGTGGCTGCTCGCGGCATTTCCCCCCAAGCAAGCGACTTCGAATGAGATACACCGATGTCGACATAGGTGAAATTGTTCCGTTCAGACCTGACAACGATCGCTCAGTCCGGGGAGAACGAATTCTCGCCAGCGGGAGATGCGATACACGCTGGTGAAAGAATTGATGTTGGAAAGCAACAGCCGACATGTGTCGCGAGCTATCCAAGATTGAGGCGTCGCCGGTGCTCAGACAAATCTTTGTTCAAATTGCTGAGTGCGTTCCTGTTGCATCCAACTAGTGGACGCCAAGCCGAGGGCTCCAACCGCATCGCTCTTCGACTACTCAGCTCTGGTGTAGGGCTTGATCGACTAGCTCGACGCACACTGTGAGACTTTGGCTCGCATCTTGATTCCACTGACCGAGATGGCGCAAACAGGAGTGGCTCACTCTCACAGATTTAGGGATCAATGCTAATCAAAGAGAGCCGCGAAACTTTCTCACCACCTCACTCGCTCATTTCTGCAGCGCATTTGACCTCTAGACGACGCATCTGTCGATCGATTGCCGCTGCAACAAGCCGAATTTGATTGTCTTGGACTCGAGCGACTCGAGTGGCTTGCGGACTACTTGCCCAAGCTATGCAACGCATGCCTCACCAACGTAATCAACGTCGTGCACTGAGTTACGAGCAAATTCTTCGATTCACTTGCCGTTGCTGCCCAAGTCCCTTCCGTTTCGAGCCAATACTTTCGCCACTCATGGAAGGTGCGAGTTGCGCGAGATGGCTGTTGTACTCCACGTTGTTCTCACCCACAGTGCCGATTCTGTTGCGTCGGAGCAAAGCAGCGGATCAAAAATCAGTCACAGCGACGACGTCGAAGCTCACAAGGTCTCTCCTCCCATCCATTGGATCCTTCTACCATGCACACGGCCGCGTCAAACGACCACAGGAGGCAGCGCGGTGTCCAAGTGGAAGATCTTGTAGCCGCCGAGCGCGTTTGTCCGAAGGCAGACGGATTCCCCACGTCTTTTCTGGGACGCATCAACTGGTTGAGGATACAGATCGTGGACAGAGATCTGTCCACGATATCCCTTGCGTAGTGTTCTGGTGACCGCGTTTTTGTTGCCATCCCCAGCCTTTCGCGCCAATGAGCCGAGACCGACGCCGTTTCCATCGTGCTTGATATTCCATTATTCCTGCAGATGACGACGGCCTAGAGTCCTAGTTGGTACACGTCCCAAATGTATTGGTATGAAGCGCGACGCTATGTATTGAAGTTCCAGAGTGTACACATGTCTGCTGTTCATTGTCTGGAAGTGCTCAGCTCGAGTCTTCGTCGCTCTGATCGTACTCTGGGTCCTGGTACTGCTGTGAGCCGCCTTTTCGCCGCATGCCCGAGGCGGCCTGACGGGCCTTGGCCTGCATGAGCGTGTGACCGACGACGCCGATGCGCAGCTCGAACGTCTTGATCTCGACGCTGAGCGTCTTGAGCGCGTCTTTGATGGCCACGAGCGGCGACGTGTCGGTCATCTTGCTACCGCGGTCGTCCATCACGGTCTTCGTCTCGCGTAGCTGCTCGGTGATGGTGGCGTGCTCGTTGGTCATGACGTTGACGCGGTCCGAGTCTTCTTTGCACTTGTCGCTGATCGCGCGCAGCTTGTCCCGTAGCGCGTGGAACTCGTGGCAGAGCGCCTCGTACTGGTTGTTGACCTGCTTCTCCTTGGCGCCCATGCGCTGAATGGTCTCACTCAGCTGCGCCGCGATGAGCTTGAGCTGCGTGTTGGCCTTCGGCAGTAGCTCCTTCATCGCGGTCTCGTGCTTGCGTGTGCGGTCGATGTGCGTGTGCCACTCCTTGCCGTCGTCCTCCTTGACCGAGACCTTGAGCCGCGGACCCACGCGCTCGAGCTCGGTCTTCCACAGCAGCGGATCCACTTCGCTGATGATCATCTGCTGGTAGCTCTCGTCGAGCGCTGACCCGTCTTTTTCCTTCCCGCCACGCACAATGTCGCTGTAGAGCTCTTCTTCCTCGTCGTCCCCACCCGGCGGCGGCGCGTCCTCCGCGGCGTCCACCTCGGCGTCCTCGTCCACCTCGGCCTCGTCGGCAAAGTCCTCTTTTGGGTACGCGGGCCGCGGCCAGTTGAAGTTGCGTGCGCTGAGCGCCTTGTCGCACAGAAACTCCAGCGCTGCGCACGCGGCCACGCCGTAGCCCAGGCGCAGCTTGGAGGCCGGGTAGTCGAGCGGGCAGCCCATGACTTTGAGCGCGAGGATCAGTTTGTTGACGCTCGAGTTGGGGTCGTCGTACTTGTCCACGGCAAAGTCCTGCTCGCAGACCTTCATGAGGAACAGCACCAGCTCCAGGAACGACTTGAACTGTGCGCTGCATGTCATCCACCAAAACCAATTTTCGCCATGAGTCTAAACGGCGAGAAAGTACATCCCGGGGGAAAACCAATCTGGACCTGGCGTTGCCCGTGAGGTAGGCAAACTGGGTCTCTGTGAACGGCGTGATGCTCCTCTTCTTGCCCATTTCGCGCTCGTAGCCCAGGATCCGCAGCTTCTCCAGCACGTTGCCCATGAGCGTCACGGCCACATCCTGTTGTGGAATCTCCAGGTTAGACACAATTCTCTCTCCATGCCCCTCGCCCAAGACCTACGTCTCTCGGCGGCACCTCCGCTCCTGCGCCCTTCTGCTCGTTCACACCGTCGTCGCCGTCGTCCGCCATGAGTTTTGCTATCGCTGTCGTTGTCGTCTTGGCTGCACGAGAGAACGGCCTAGCAGATCGGGAACTCTTCAACGCGGATGGCTCGCGAAAGGGCGTCGCGTTCTGCACGATACGAACTTAAGACGAACTTACAAATCCAATTCACTGTAATTTTGTTGGGGCCAAGTGCACGCGAACTTAACACGAACAGCTCACATCAGCTTTACCTCCGCCTTTCTCACGCAGCCGACACGGACGCTGGCACGGGCTGCGACGAGATGCTCGGCCGTTCCTCGTGATCCTCAAATGACTGCGCGTCGCCGTCGTCGTCCGACGAGTCCTCCTCGCAGTTGAGTTCCGGGTCCGGGCCGAGATCGTCGTCGTCGTCGCCGCCGCCGCCGGCTTTTCTTAAATACTTGCGCGCCTTCCACAGTCGGCAGTGCGACTTCCACCGGATCTTGACCGCGTCTTCTGTGCGGCCAGGAAGCATGGCCGCGATCACCGACCAGCGGTTGCCCAGGCGAGCCTGCGCCTCCAAGATGATGCGGTCTTCCTCGGGCGAGTACGCGCCGCGGACAATGTTGGGGTCGAGATGGTTGTGCCAGCGCTCGCGGCACTGCTTGGACGTGCGGCCAGGGATCTTGGCCGCGACTTCGCCCCAGTTCTTGTTGCCGCCGGCCACCAGGCGCTTGAGCAGCTCATCTTCGTGCGGCGACCAGTGGCCTTTGACCAGTCCGGGGGCGAGCACCTTGGTCCAGCGCTGGAGACACTGCGTGTGGTTGCGGCCAGGCACCTGCGCGGCAATCGCCTTCCAGTTTTTCTCCTTGTGGTTCTCGACCGCTTGGCGAAGCGCGTCGTCCTCCTCTTTGGTCCAGCGACGCGGGTTGGCCTTGCGCGCCGGGTGCG
The DNA here is from genome assembly GCA_023336445.1 of Pythium dissimile. Classification (NCBI taxonomy): domain Eukaryota; phylum Oomycota; class Peronosporomycetes; order Pythiales; family Pythiaceae; genus Pythium; species Pythium dissimile. Next base: position 51,300 of record JAADWZ010000109.1, on the reverse strand, counting down.
TGCGCTCGAGCGCCGCGAGCGACTTGGCGATGGGCAGCGCGAGGTTCGCGCCGTGGTTCACCGCGGCCTCGACGAGCTGCTTGGACGTGATGCTCTTCCGCTTGACGGGCGACGCCTGGCCGCTGGACCGCGGCGACGGGCGGTAGACGTTCGTCACGGGCGTGAGCGTGGGCTGCTGCGGCGGCGCGGTGGTCTCTGTGGGTGAGGTCTGCGACCCGGGCATGAGGTCAATGGAATTGGTCGAGACCATGCACGAAGCCCCGGCGCTCGCCGACGGCGTGCTGGTCATGGACGGTGGCGCAAGACTCTTCCAGTCCACAAACGGCCCGAGGCTCTGGCCGTGGGGGGTGAGCATGGGCGTGCCCAGCGGCGTGGTGCCTGTGACCATGGGGCTCGTGACGAAGCCCAGAAAGTCGTTCTTGGACGGATCGTAGGGCGTCGAGATGGGCGCCAACAGCCCGCGCGCAAAGAGACTGGGCAGCGACCCGGGCGTGCCGAGCGGGCTGGTGCAGAGCCCGTGGCCGTGGCCGTGGCCATGGCTGTGCGGGTGCGGCGCCGTCACGAAGAGCCCTGCCGGGCCCGAGGCCGCGTAGGCCGCGAGGTCGGACGGCTGCGGCGCGAAGATCGAGAGCGCGTGCGTGGGCGACAGGCTGGGCAGCGGCGCCGCCGTGTAGGGCACCGACGACGGAATGGCCGAGCGGTCGCGCGCGCCCGCCGTGGGTGTCGGCGCCATCGTCGGCGGCGGCGGCGGCTGTGGGTGCGATGGCGGTATCGACATGGGCGGAAGGCCGTTGGAGGATACGGGTCGCGGCGACGGCAGCGCGGCGCCGGCGGCCGCGACGGCGGCCACAGCGGCGGCGGCCGAGGCGGCCACCGACGCCGACGCCGTTGAGCTGAGCCGCAGACCCGTCAGCGCCTGCGCAGCCTCCTCTTCGTGGAGCTCCTCGTGGACCTCCATGTCGACATCATCGTCCTCCTGGTTCGCGCTGGGGTTGGTGGTTGTGTTGTCGTTGGCGTTGGCGGCGGGGTTGTTGTTATTGTTCCCGTTGGCGTTGGCGTTGGCGTTAGTAGGCGAGGACCGGTTGTTGGCGCTTGTGTTGGCGGTACCGTTCGCGTTAAGAATAGGGCTTGTAGCAGTGGCATTCTCGCCAACACTTGATGGCGGCGTTGGAAGCGACGGGTTAGACGCCGACGAAATGCGGCGCGTGCGTGTAATGTCGATCGTGTTGTTGGCTTTGTGGGCGTCGTCCAGTGCGCGACCGGCGGCGTCGCGGAGCGTCGAGAGAATGCCGACGTCGCTGACAAACATCAGCTGCAGTTGAGTGGCGACGCCCTCAACATCGGCGGCGCGGAGCGCGTCCACGAACGACGCAAGCTGCTCGAGTCGCGAGCGCGAGTCTTCCATGGTTAGACTGGTCGACTTGGGCAGCGTCGGGTCGAGCAGCGCACGATTCAGCAGCGAGTGGCTCAGGTCGATGGCCGTCGCTATAGAACATACCAACGTTGGTTAGACGGCACGCCAACAAAGCCAAGTCTAAAGGATTTGATAACACGCACCAATGCGCTCTAGTGTGGCTTCAGTGTGGAGACTGTCGGCGTCAATCGCCGTTGGCGTGGCGACACCATCGCTTTTGTTGTTGGATGTGAGGCCAATGGGGAGCGGCGCGTCGCTAGTCTTGCGTTTCTTGTTCTTGAGCGCTGCGGCGGCGGCCGTCGCGGCATCCGAGGCCGGCGGTGAGCTGTTCGCACCCATTTGACCTGGTTCGGTTGGTGTTCCACCTGTTGGCGTGGGGAGGAGAGCGGCGAGCTTCAACGTCGGTGTCGCTCGTCGTTGGGCTGTCGCGCGGTTGTTGTCGCTGCGGGCCAAGCGTGGACTGAGGCGTGGAAGATCAACCGATTGACGATCGGCCCCTTGCTGGCTTGTGGCGCTGTGCTGAATACCGGTAGCTACGAAGGTGGGTGGGTGGTCTTAGACGCGGCGGGGCAGGGCCTGAGGGGCGGCCGTTGGGAGGAGCAAGCGCGGCTGAGCCGTTCGGGTCTCCGTTCTGGATTCGAACAAGCCACCACTCACTCACACACACACAGCAGGTCTAAACTCGTACCAGCGAGAAAGACCAGACGGTGGAGTTGGCTGGCGAGTGGAGTCCACTGTGGACCGATCTTTTAGACCTTGACTTTCTTTCCGACTTTCTGTCTCGAAGAAAATTTGGTCTGAAATCTTGGCCAGCCACACTCAACCACCAGTGAAGCATTCTATTACTCTGATCAAGATAAAAGGTGACTGGACACATTGGGACAGCTTTGTGGAGGGGTAGGGGTGGTTGGAGTTTCCTTCTTCCTTCTTTTGGACACCAAAACCTCCAAATTGGAGGTTTTCAACTGGCTTGTATGGGCTCATCTGGAGCAGATCAGTCCACCAAAAAATAGATCTTTCGGTCGGATCCAAACAACAGCAGGGCTTCGAACCAAAGTGTCGAAAGGGAATCTAGGCGCGCGGAGCAGCGTGGCGGGTGTCGCGGAGAACTTTCGTTCTCCATGGTTCCAACTGTCCGTGGTGATTGGCCACAGTGCTGCATGCGTTCATTCTTTTCGCTCCTGCCGTCTGGTCCCAACTTGATGTTTCTCATCAAGTCAGTGGTTCACTATTCAGCTTTTGAAGATCGACGACCATCACTCCTAGACGGCCCGAACCAAACCACGGATCTGTTTCTGGCTTCCATTTTGTTGCCGTTGGTCTCAGTCTCAGTTCTCGAAAACAGTTTAGATTTAGGAATTGCGTGCTGGTTGAAAGTAGTGACTGAAAGCGTAAAACCGGCAGCACATCCATCGCCATTTTGCGCGGTGCATCCAGCTATGCAAGGAAACGATCTCCTACTCGATCTTTCAGGTTTTCAGCTACATGGGTTGACTTGCTCCGGCCATGCTGAACTGTACCCGAAAGTCGTATTTTCCGACTCTTTGCCACTGGCGTTTAGAACACGTGTGTACTGAATATACAGAACGCAGGCCTGAACCGAAAACAAAAGAGAAACGGATAGGCCGATGGGGCGTCAACAAAACAAAGCACTGCAGGAGGAGAATCTTCGACGTCAACCTCGGAGGTTCAACTTGTCATCTGGCAGTCAGTTCAAACAGCCAATTATGACCGGTTTCACCCAGCAGTCCACCAGTTGTCATACCGGTATTCCAAAGTACCTGGATTTGGGCAAATCGAGTAGGAGCCTCTTTCATTTGATAGAACTGTACAACTAGACATCATTTTCTACACCTTCACTGCCGAAACAAATAAAGCGCTAGCTCCAGTGGCCTCCACCAAAATCTAAGCAACAATGGCGGATGCTGGCGACGACATGATGCGCACACGCATTGACGCGTCCAGCGCGCGCCTCACGTAAGCACACCCGCCTGACCCTTCGCAATCTCTGTTGGACGACTGCTCACTTAGCTTGTGTTGCCGGTCTCAAAGATCTCTCCGGCAGACGACAGCAGAAGCCTCAGTCGCGACTGCTCGCCGCCCCAAGGTTCGCCGATGCAACTCCACTTGCACCACATCAAGTCTATCGTCTAAACAAATGCTTGTGTTTATGTTATAGTTTGTACCGAAGGCCGCCAGGCGTCGTACTGGCGGCGATGCCGCCGATGCTGCTGCTGAAGGAGGCGCTTCGGGAACTGAGCAAAGCGGCCATCGAGAAGCCGCCCACGGAGACGGCGCCAGCGCCAAGCCACAGCGTGCTGGCGATCTGACACGGGACTCTCGAGGCAGAGGCGGTCGCGGAGGAGATCGTCCCGATGGTGCCCGCAGCGGACGTGGTCGTGGACGTGGTCGTGGGGCGAATCTCCCCACTGGTCGAGTGGCGTTTGTGGGCACGCTATCGGGCGGATCCTCGTACAGCTCAGGTGGCTCACTGGCTCCACGCTCAGCGATCCCGGCGAAGTCAATGTCTGCTGCCGACGGCGGTGGAATTAGCGTATTGGATGACGAAAATGGCGCAATGGTTCACGATGGTATCTCCCCGTCTGATGTCGAAGAGCAGTGGCCACCGGTCGTCAAATCGCTTATGGAGCCCATGAGCCTTCCATTCGCGCGCCGTCCGGAGCCACCGACCACTGGAGCTGTATTTTGCGATCAAGATGGTCAGTTTGTTCTCCCGAACGATACACTGCTCTTCCTTCAGCTCCCCACCACGCTGCCTCTGGCGAGTGCAACGCGCGTTGGCACCACACAAAAGGCGGAGCCGGAGGCTAGCGAGACCAAGTCTGTACCGCTCAACAAGTTTGCTGTCGCGAGAAGCGAGCCATCGCTACAGGAAGTTGCGAAGAAAGACGAGGACATGAACCCAGACGAGATCGCCGAGCAGTCGAAGTGAGTCACTGTGGATGGTAGCTCTAGTGTATGGCAGGCACCATTGACAGTTCACGACACGTGCTTACAGCGAAGAGCAAGTGTATGATCGCTCGATCGCCACGGCGCCGGGAGGATTCGTCGGCAAGGTTGGTTTTTGCAGTTGATCATGAACACTATCGTGACTCGTGAAGCGGCGTCTAATGATGATGCTCGCGCATTGATACAGCTCTGCGTGCTTCGCTCCGGAAAGGTCGTGCTGATGCTGGGTGACAAGAAGTTTGATGTCGCCACTGCCCACACACCGGCGTTTAGCGAGGAGCTGTTCTCCATCGACAAGAACGAGCAGCAGCTTTGCATGCTTGGCCCCATCGACCGCCATCTCGTGGTCACGCCCGACTTTGATGCATTGCTTTCGTAGACTGATTGATGACAGATTACCAGGAGATGAATCAATGCACAAGAGACAGACATGGAAGAAAATCCCATATGCCAAACATGCTGGGAACAAACAGTCAGTCCACACGCGCGATGTTCCGCGAACTGTTCGCCTGTTCGTTCGGTGGAACTGACTCACGATGTGATGGATAGGGAAGTGGTGACCCTAGCGTAGTAAATGTTTGACTGTTGGCCGTGGAACTGTTCCGCCAGCTGGCTCCGAGCGTTCGGTCTCATTGCCTCAAATTTGATGATGGGTACGTATCTGACTAGTCTCCATTATTCTTGACATCAAACGTGAAAAACAAAACAACGCGGCATTCACCGACGCGGAGGCATGGCCACCACCTCAAACGCACGAACGAGCTCTTTCGACAAGGGATATGTCATGTTTCCAAAACCTAGAATACGTAACCTTAATAGATCTTTTCCTGTGCTAAAAATGATAGACTCTCACTGGACCTGGCCATGTGACGAGTAGTGTGGATCACTGCGTAGGGCATTCATTGCTTACTCGTCGTCCTCGTCCTCCTCGTCGAAGTCGTCCTCCTCCTCGTCGTCCTCCTCCTCGGCGACCGCAGCGACAGCCTTCACGCCGTTGTACTCGTTCATGGCGCCTTCGTACTTGACCTTGGCCTCCTCGTGCATCTTCTGGTACTTGACCCGCTTCTTGTCCGGCAGTGCGCGCCATCGCTCGGCCAGCAGCTGCGCAATCTCCGTGACCTTCTTGTTCGGGTTGACCTCGCGGACCTCGTTACGGATCTCATTGCAGAAAAAGAAGTAGGCCGAGAGCGGACGCTTCGGCGCGTTCGGGTCCTTCTTCTTGCGGGTGCCACGGCCGCTCTCGAACGACGGGTCTGGCACGTAGTCTTCCTTCTCTTCCATGTAACGCTTTTTGTCGGCGGCGGCGAGCTCGTCGTACGGCTGCAAACAAAAACAAACGAGAATGCATGAGGCTCGAGTCAACGCTCACTTGCCCAAGATCGCAATATCAACATACCTTGCGCTGCTCCGTGTCGGTGGCCTTCCAGCGACGTCCGATCTCGGACGAGATCTGGAGGAACTCGAGCTCCGGCATCTCGCGCTTGACCGTGTCGCGAATGTCGTTGCTAAAGAACATGAAGGCCGAGAGCGCGCGCTTCGGTGCGTTCTTGTCCTTCTTCTTGCGCTGCTTGCGGCCGGTCACATCGTTCGCGCCCTTCTTCGGGCGACCCACTCCGCGCGCCATTTTCAAGTTGGTGTCGAGACTTTTTGAAAAAAAAGGTAACACGAGTCGATATTTCGGAAATTTCCGAAAAATAACGAGCCGGGTCTGGGGAGAGGCTTGGGCTGGCTGTCTTGGAAGGCGTGGAAATTTAGACTGGGGACTGCAGTGCACACTGCAAACCGTGACTGTGGAGGGCCAGGTTGCCGCAGTCTATAGGGGGAGCCCACAGGGAGGGCAAGAGGGCGGGGTCATGAGGCCGAGCCAAACAATAGAGAGAGTAGGGGAGCGCGCAAGCCGAGGGGAGGGGGAGGAGGAATCCCCGCCCAAAAAATCAAAACCCTCCGCACGCATTCCCATGCTCTTCATACAAATACCGAGTCGTAGACCCCACTGTGACTTCGAGCCAGAGAAAAACCTCGGGCTTTCGACTTCACCTGCTGTACTCCAAGGGCAACTGTGCAAGAAGAAGCCAGAAACGACCTCCTCCGCGCACGCACAGACGTTGAAGAAACGGAGTGCAGAATCAAGGGAAATCCCCGAGGTTTTTTAGGAGGAGTGATCGCAGCCGCCAAGCCCTGCACAAACACATTGGAAAATGGATCAGACCACTTTCGCTGCACACAGCATCCGGGGTTTTGCTCTGGCCGCAACACCGAGGACATCATTCGAATCGACAGTCTTCGCAGATTCCAACGATACCAAACTTGCGATAGGCGTAGCTGGCAACGCCAAACTATGCCTCTGGCTGTGACTGCTATGCATTTCCGAGCCAATCCATGTTTCCGCCCACTGCAGGGTTTAGCCTCGCAATAGACTCGCCCCAGTTCCTGCTGTTGTTGCTGAATTGGAGGCGAGATGGTGTCTGATCGCGCTGCTGTTGGTTACCCCATCAGATGAAAAAGAGATGGGACTGAAGAAGGAAGAAAGCTCCAGACAAAGAGGAAAGACTCACGAGTGCACTGATTGGCGGAATTTTGGGTCATGAGCCAATCAGAAGCATGTGTGCGAACGCCCGAGGTTTTTTTTTCCTTCACAAAACCTACACAGCGTTTCCCCTTTTCTTCTATTGGTGGCTGAAGGTTTGTTTCTCTCTTCCTACACCCACCACTCACCGGTGTGAGAAGAGAGAAAGAAGGGACGAGCCGAAACGCGAGACTGCACACACACAGCACACACGCATCCAAAGGAACAGTGGAAAAAAAACCCAGAGTTTGCCTCAACTTTCCAAAATTACAAAGATAGCCACTCCCCCCCAATGAATCTTTTCTTTCGCAATTTGAACCCTCAAAACTTCCAGCAAGTTCTGAGTTTTTATGGCGGCAAAATCCGGACCCCCTCAAAAGATCCAGAAGATTTGGTTGGCCCCCCAGCACCAACATGGCTGACCCCGCGACTGTGTCCGATGCGCCCGCTCCTGGCACCGCCCTGCTGCCGCCACCTACACCCACGGCGTCTTCAAAGGCGAGAGAACCGGCGCACTTTGAAGATGCGGACGGGCTCTTCAGGACGGTCTGTCGCGCGTCCATGACCAAGAAAGGCTGCTCGCGCAAGGACTGTGCATACGTCCACGACAAGGCGCTCTGCCGGTTCTTCTGGAAGACAGGCGAGTGCAAGTTTGGAGCCGCGTGCAAGCGCAACCACTTTGTGACGATCCCTGCGCAGAAGCCCGAGGGCGAGAGCGAGGCGGACGCGACCGACGCCGAGGACGCCACCCAGAGCGAGGCGGCGGCGGCGCTCAAGACCAAGAGCAACAGGGAGAAGCAGAACAAGAGCAAGGTCAAGAAGCCGCCCCAGAAGGACGAGGCCGCCAAGGCACCCAAGGCCAAAGCGGTCAAGGGCAAGAACACGGAGGTGTTCGTGCCGTCGTCCAAGCCTGTGGATCTGCGCCTCACGTACGACTTGGGCTCGGCCATGGACAAGTTCACGACCTCGCTCACGTCGCGCGACGTGCTGCTCGCGCCGAATGTGTTCAGCGACTTCAAGAAGGGCGAGCTGTACGACAAGCTGCTCGCCGAGCTGACTAACTGCGGCATCCCGGCGGAGCAGCTGCTCAAGATGTGGCACGGCAACGACAAGATCGACGGCACGCACCTCATCGCGGACGACAAGACCCGGTGGAAGACCAGCTGCCCGACGTTCCAGCTCGTGGTCGATCGTCTCGCCACTTTTTTCAGCGTCAAGGTTCAGGCCACGCGGTTCAACTGGTACAAGGACACGTCCCAGTGGAAGCCGTTCCACTTTGACGCCGCGGCCGTCAAACCTGAGATCGCCGCCAAGCAGAACTTCACCATCGGCGTGTCGTTCGGCGCCACGCGCGACGCGGCCTTTGAGCACGCGCAAACCCGCACGGTCGTGGGCGTGCCGCAGCCCGACGGCTGCGTGTACGCGTTCGCGCGCGACACCAACGTGATCTGGCGCCACGGCATCCTCCAGGACACGCCTGTGCGCCCCGACGGCCGCATCTCGGTCATCGCCTGGGGGTGGATCGACGGCATGGTCGACGCACCCGACACCATTGAGGTCGCGCCCGTGCGCGACGCCAAGGTACGAAAGTAGAACAGAAATGGAGTACTGTAGACCAAGTCTCGTTCCGCGCGGTATACGATAAAGAGAATGACGAGGAATGGACAAACTACTTCCGTCATTGGAACTGATCAGAGCTCAATAACACGCAGTGTGGAAGGCGTGGATGACGATGCCGGCTTAGAATTTGTGTCTTTCTCCTGGTCGAACACCGAAATGATCTCCAGGCGGCGCGTCTCCAGCTGGTGCTTGCGTTCAAGCTTGCGCTTCTGCGGCGCCGTCAGTGGCCGCGAGCCGTCGACTCCACGCTGAGCAGCGGCAGCGAATCGTTCCAGCTTGGTGATCTCTCGCAGCGACTTGTTGATGGTGGACAGCTCCGTCTTAAGGTCCTTCGGGTGACCAGATGGCGGAGACGTGGCTCTCCGACGATCTTCTTCTTCCCGCTGTTGCTGTTTCTTCGACGGACCACTCAGAGGGCTAACGGTTTGTACAGTCGTGGTGGTGTCCGCCTGCGGCTGCGACGCTCGAGCCGACTTCTCTTCAGCGTTGTCATTGACCAGGACGAGAGCGCTCAGCTTGTCGGCCACGGCGTCGGTCTCGGCATCGGCGGCGCTCGGGCCGCCATTTGCGGTGCTAGTGCGTTGCTTTGCATCCTGCTCGCGCATCTACGGGGGCAACAAAGCGAGCGGTCAGACTCTGACGCAACACAGAACGACATGGGCGTAGCACTAGCTGCTCGCGGCGTACCCGCTGGCCGATGGGTTTGTACTTGGGCACCTCGTCCTGCGGCACGTAGCCTTGGCGGATGCGGATGGGTTTGCGCACCGAGCCGTCAGCGCGGAGGCTCTCGGGCACCACAACGCTCCCGTCGCCCGCGCGCACGGCGCCAAGGGGCAACGTCGGGGTCTTCGCGCTCATACTACTATTGTAGTCGTCACCTGTTCCTGTGTGAGGGGATGAAAGACGAGCTCTGTTTTTACTATAACGTTACCGTGTATTCATCAAAAATACCATAACATTGAGTACTGATAACGACAATTACTTTCCTTCCAAGAAAACCCCCGTAAATGCAGCTTCAAATACCCGATCCACGCGTCACAGAACGCCGAGAGCGCCGTTGTTGGTGCTCGCGTACGCAGCCCGTGTCGAGCCGACCGTTGCGTTGGCCGAGGTCACTGGTGCTGAGAGCACCATCCGCTGGCGCTGCTTCGTCTTGGCTCTGTACGCGACGATGGCGCCGACGACTCCGACTATGCCTAGCAACGCGCCGACAAACAACGGGTCCGTGAGCACGCCGCCGGAGAGTTGGCCCACGGGGGTCGCGCTCAAGGTTGGCGCTGGCGGAGGAGGCGCGTTCGGCATCTCCAGTGTCGCACGCGGCGTGACGGTGGGCGGCGCGTTCGAGTTGGAGCCGAAGTAGCCGGTGTCAGCGGGATCCTCGGCTGGTTGACCAGGGCTTCGGTCGATTGGCGAGGGCGTGAGCACCTGGATGGCGGGCGGAATCGTGGACGACACACCAACGTCAGAGACGCTAGGGGCTGTGGATGTGGTTGGGACTGTAGGTGACGCACTTGAAGCCGATTGAATGGCTGGGAGAAAAGGCGCAGCGCTGGGTGCAGATCCTCCCGGGAAAAAAGATGAGAGTGGGGGTGGTGCAGACGTGGGGGGTGACGGTGGCGATGGCGATGGCGGCCGTGAAGACGATGGCGTCCTGCTATTCTCTGCTGCGAAGACCTCATCAGGCACGAAGCTCGTCATCGATGGCGTATCAGTCTCTGACGCCAGCTCGTTCTCGTTGTCGGTGGCGTCGCCATTGAAACCAGCACTCGGCACGTCGTTGGCGAAACTCGAGTCGTCGCCCCAGTCGAGTCCACCAGCATCTCCCTCTTCGCTGGCGTAGGGACCAACTGTGGACGGGCTCTCTACCGGTGCTGGAGTGGCTCCAAACGGCAGAGAACCACTGCTCTCCGAAGGTTCGTCGGACGTGGCGCTCGGTGGCAGGCTTCCACCCGCTCCTCCTCCGCCTCCGCCTCCGCCTCCCCCTCCGCCTCGACCCGGGGCTCGGAGTACTTCGTCTGTGAGGCGCATGGCTACACATTCACCCGGTGGCACAGACACTACGCGTTGAAACTGCCGTCGTCCGCGCGTCAAGAGCGAGATATCCAACCGCGCGAGGTCCAAGCTGCCGCGGCGGTTGGCCCGCGTGAAGAAAAACGGCGCCGCTGCCGTCGGCCACCGCGTCGACTGGCCGTTCACGCGGACAGACACGACGCCAAGCGTGTCATTCACCGGCTGAAGCGCGATCCAGAACGGATTGCTGCTATTGCCCACACAGACCGAGCACACCGGAGGAGGTGGAGCTACGGCCTCCGAGGGTTGGACAGCCACTGATATTTGCGGACACTCGGCGAATCGCCAGTGCACAGGGACGCGACGAGTAATGTTGGAGCCTGTGAGGTCGGCGAACGCGAGTGGCGCGATCTCCAGTTCAGTTGCGTTCCACCCTGACGAGCCGCGTCGCTGGTCGTCGACCACGAACACAACGACGCTGCTGTTGGTCTTGGTGCCAGAGACGGTGCTGCTACTGGTGCTGCTGGCTCGGCACTGCTGCTCGTCGTCGCACCAGAGACGCGCGCATCGGCCACACGCACTGGGCAGCGCTGTCGTCACGAAAGTCGTCTTGTTCCGCGCCAGCGTCTCGCTCCAGTCCCTTCTCGGAGGGCTGCGCAGTCGCGCGTAGTGGGTCGTCGCCATCTCGGGCCACGCCATCAGCTCGCAGCCGGCGGACGACGGTCTCGTCACCGCCATGGCTGAGGCATTTGCCGTGTTGACGAGAACAGAGCGAGCCTGAAGAGATTGCGTGAGCAGTGCGAACGGCAGCACCATTCGCCACGGCTGCATTGAGCTCGCCTCGCCGCCTCGCCGTCGCTTCATGCTCGTGTGACCGGCGACCTGAGCAGAGACTCGAAATGCAAAATTAGCGCGTTTGAGTGCGACTGGACTCTTGGGCACCTGCGTGCGACCGTGCTTGTTTGGCATGAAGTAGCTGACGATGAGTCTCGTTCGCGCCGCCTGCGGGCAGCGGCTGCGCGGTGTGTTCAGTCGCGATAGACCCCAAAGGCCGCACGTTCCGCGCTTGTTCCGCCCAGTGTGTCAAACGTTTAGGCCAGTGGTCTGTGTCTAGCAGGTCTGGTGTCGTGGTCTGGCTTTCCTGTTTCATGATGAGGATATCCCAGCAGCCACGTGGGCCCACTGAGCCATGAGGAGGCGCGTGATTGCGCCGAGTTGTCCAACGGTCATGGAGCATTTTTATCTGCGATTCAGAGATCAGAGGTGAATATTCCGGAGCTAACTCCAGCTTCGCACCACATGGATATACGGCATGCCTCACGGCACAGAAAGTTGCATCTCGTGTCCAGACCAGTCGGGCGCTTAATGGAAAGAATCGCGAGGACTAAATCACATCGGTCCATAAACGCGCAAGCTCCAGCATCCAGTCGCCATACATACACCTGTACTGGTAGTCAACAGACCAAGCGGTAAAACGTTCCGTTAGCGTATATGCTATTAAGTTCCACATACTCAGTTCTATATCTCATTGGCACCCATATCTCATAGGCAGCGCTCTTCTATTGAGGGCGATTTTTGTGCATGTCAAGACAATTCCAAATTACAGAACTACTTCCCCACACGAATGACATCCTCCTTCTCTCGTGGCATTTGACACCCTTCCAGGAGAAAGGCGCGTCAATGGACGGATCAGTGGTTGCCAACGCAGTTATCCGAGCGGTTGGCTCCTGAGGTCTCTGCTCAGGCGAATCCCACCTCAGGAGTACTTTCTCGGCCCTGAAAGTTCTCCCACTCTTGAACAGCAATGGCACGACGCCAGGGACGAACGAGCATCAAGGGGAAGCACGCGAAGCCGCACGTGTACAAGAGGACCCAGTACCCCGATGACTTCCAGTGCGCGGTCATACAGTTCTACGACTACACGAGATCGATCGACGCCACCATCGTCACGTTCTTCTCGCACATCTCGCCGTCCAAGCGGAGCTCTCTGCGCGCGCACGTAGCCAAGTGGAAGAAGGCGAAGGACAAGATAAGCGACCTCGCCGGCAACGTGAGAACGGCGTCCCATGCCCGCCATCGAGCGCACAGCAGCGGTGCTGACGCCTGCGACAGAACGAGTCCTCGTGGACCAGATCAACGGTCTTCGTCGAGAAGGCATCCCCATCTCCAACCTCACCTGAAGGCCGTTGGTCTCGCTGACAACTTCAAGTTTACCGCCTCGCCGTCGTCGAACAAGTCGCTTTTCGCACGCCATCGCAATCGGGTAGGTCCGGCGCGGTCTGGCGCCGGCAACGTGCTTGGCGGGGCGTTCGCCCAAGAAGTGTTCGCGTGGATGCGCCAGCACTGCGTGACGAAAGTCATCGATGCCGACCAGACCGGCATCAACTTCGAGAGCCCAAGCGCACGATCTTGGCACGCGCGAACAAGTGGTATGGTTCAAGTGTGGCGCCAAGGAAGAGCAGTGAGCCACCGCCATGCTGTTGGCCAACAGTGACGGCAACCAATACGAGCTGCTCGTTGTGTTCAAGGCTGACAACTCGAAGATTCCCGAGTTGCAAGTGAGAACGATCGCATCCGCCACGGCTTTGGCCGGACCGTGTGGGAGAAGGCGATGGACATTCAGAACGCGTACGGCATGCAGGTGTAAAGCAATCCCACTGCGTGGTGGAACGCCGATATCACCGTCGCATGGATGGAGTATTTTTTGGCGGTCGTACCGCCGAGAGCGAGCCAGTGCTTCTCCTCCTGGATTCCTTCTCAGGGCATTCGACGTCGGAGGTTCTCGAGACAGCCGCCCGTCTCAATGTACACCTGAAGGCTGTGTCCCCGAAGCTGACATGGCGATGCTAGCCCGCCGACGCAGGATCAAGCCCTTAAGGATCGGCTCAGGCGAAAGTGGGTGGAGTATCTCAGGCCCAGCTCGCTTATCGAGGCGGCCCTGATGTACCTTTCCGGATGGTTCCGCCGTTCCGTGGTGACTTAGCGGAATGGATTAGCGATGCGTGGATGGGACTGAGCACCAATACGATCATCAATGACTTCACCAAGTGTGGGTTCCGGCAGGAGCAAGCAGCTGAGGCTATCGCCGTTGAGCAAGAACATGAGGAGATCAAAACTCCAGTGAACGGCTATTTTCTTGATGCACTCCGAGAGTTAAACGAAAATCAATAGATAAAAGAGTTTTTGTGAGGGTACCCAATGCATTATGTTAGTTCTGACCCAAAAGGCAAAAACACCCTGTGTCCTCCTGGATCCTTGAAATTGAATAACCAACCCTCTCAACCTCAATATACCCAGAAATCTTTGACTGGGGGGGACTCGAACCCGGCTCAGTAGCTTGGGAGGGTCGCGACCAAACCAACAGATCCAACCCAAGACCCGGGTGGAGAGGAGTGTCACACATATAGTGACCGAGCCAGTATTAGGGGTGTTTCCGCCAGCTATTTCTCATAGGCAGCGCCTTTATTCGCACGAAAAAAGTGTAGATGGGCGCTGCCTATGAGATATAGAACTGAGTATGGAACGCCAATACCACTACCGAATTTGTTTCTCAAATGACACTTATCTGCAGTAACCCTACCCCTAACGGCTGGCGATCTGTTTTATATTTCCCAGTGAAAGAAAGCTAACCGTCATAAATTATCAGCTTTCAAATTCTGCGTCTTCACGCAGTTCTCCTATATCAGTGTCTAGGTGATCTTGAAGGGTTTTAATCACATCGGTCGCATCGACAGTGATTCCGGTTCGCTTGTACCTGGGTTGTATTGTCCCAGGAGTCATCCTGTCCCAAAGCAGAACGTACCCACTTGCACACGTCCTCGTCCTTCGGCGGTTTCATCTCGAACCGCGTCGTTTGATCTTGGCGTCGGACGTGCTCGCCCACCTGAACGCTCAGCAATGACACCCATTCATGTCGGATGAGTCTTTAAAAGGGCACGTCCACGACACGTCTGCCGGTTGACAGACAGACGTGAGACCGGTGGCACGGGCATGAAGTGCGCGTTGATCGCGGCGGCGAACGCCTTGGTCTCTTTGGTCCAGTGGCTCGAAAAGTCGCCCAGCAGTACCAGTACTGGTTCCTGTATGATCTCTCTGTTTCCGAAATGTTGCTGTAGAAAATCACGATGAATGTACTCATTCCACCACCCAGACGCGTTGGCGTAGATGCGCAGCTTCATGGCGTCTTGGACGAGCGCGATGCGCTTCCAGATGTGGCGGCCAAATCCCTGACACTCGACTGTTTTCTCGACGGCGACATGCAGCAGCTTCGATGGTGAAGACTTGATGACGACGGTGGGGCCGAACTTGTTCCCATTTGAGTCCACTAAGAGCATAACAGTACAACGCTGCTTCTCCTTCCTCGAGCAGCGAATCCAGCCAGTTTTTGAATCGGTAGAATCGACAGTCTTCTTCGGTAGGTATTAAAAAAACAACAAATTCTCAGAAAATGAAACATTTGAGTCGAATTAATGCGACTGCAAATAGAATGAGTGAGACATCTGTACCTGTCTGGTCGGCGTTGTACACCACTGAAACACCGAGCTCGTGCCCTTCTCGCGCACCTTCTCACGGACGTCCTCCGCAAAAAGCGCTGCGCGTGCTTCGGCGTCATCGGGTATGATCTGACCCTGCCACGTGCGCGTACGCATGAAGAGGCGGTGGCGCTTCGAAAGCGCATTTGCCAAGTCGACGACGCGCAAAAGAGTTCGATCCCCGCCTCCGCCGCCACCTCGAGCGCGTACCAGCGATAAAACTGATTGGATATCGGGACCCCTTCCCCTCGCACGATATTGACCCACTTGACGATCGTCTCCTCCACCGAGAGAGGGAGCGCCGTTCGAACGCCTTTTGATGGATTCTTTATCTTGTTGCTGCCTCCTGGGCTGCCAGACGCAGCAACGAGTTCCTCGCGATTCGCCCGCCACGCATAAATCTGTACCCTTTTGCTCTCATTAACCTAACCACGCAGCGAACTGAAGAACACGTCCACTGTCAACTTGATGTCGCCACCTCTCCCAGTGGTCGAGAACTCGTAGCTTCGCCAGGCTCGTGGCCTCGCGCTTCTTGCGCGGCGAGGAGGCCATCGTGTCAGGGGCTGAATGGTCACTGTGGGCTCGTATATTGCGAGCTGTCTTCTATAAACAAGAAGAAGTGGTACCCAAAATGGAGCGATATGGTTGGCTGAGCAGGTGGTGTCATTTATAAGTGGCGGCACTTATAAACAAACATATTCGATATGTGAGTTGTCACGGGTCTCGTCATCGACACTATTACATACTGGACCAGCAGCAGCACACTTCTCCCCTCTTCCGCGCCGCGATTTTGTTTCTCGGTGAGCTTTTGACCTGATTGGTTTCAACTCAGTTCTGATACTGTGTCCAGAACTCTGATGAAACTGTGCCATGGAGATTAAGAAGTGGTGAGAACTGACCAAACAAGCAGCAATGAGTGAGGACGAGTTCGTGGTGCTTGTGGAACATGCGGGGCTCGTGGATTCGTTCGACGGCGTCGAGAGCGAGTGCGTGGAGCGGCGGCAGCTACTGCTGTGGCTCGAGCGCGAGGGCGTCGCGCTCTTCCGCGATCGCTTCCTGGCCCACGCGGACGACGGCGAGGACGCGCGCCGGCTCGCGCGCGTAGTGCTGGACAAGATGCTGGAAAAGCGCTGGCTAGCGCCGCTGCGGCACGCTGTGGGAGACAACGGAGACAGCGTTTGCCTGGGCGAAGGAGAGGGTGAAGAGGGGGACGAGGGTGAAGAGGAGGAAGACCAGGACGAGCCGTCGCAGTTGTACGCACTGCGGCTATGCACGACCGACGCCTATCGCATTTACATCGAGAAAGACGCGGTGAGGACTTGAACTTGATGAGCGAATGCACGGAGGGCCTTGTGGATGAGCAACACCTCACGCGCATTTGTACCTGCCACAGGAGTCGACGCTGTCCACAAGGAGCCTGAGCGGCCGCAGCCTATTGGACTCGCTGCGGCTCGAGCACACGCCGGGCGTGACCACACCTAGCAGCTCTTCGGTTTCTTCCTCGGTACGACCGTATAGGGTTTATTTTCGATTCTCTCCAATTGATTTGATTGACATCCTGGCCGTGCACGCAGCAAGATGACGTCACGGACGCTGTGCGGCAGCTGCGGATACGAGAGAAGATGTGGCAGGACTGCTTCCCGACCTGCTCGGAGAGCTGCAAGCAGCTCTATTTCTCCTTTGAGAGCCCCACCGTGGTGCTCTACGCGACGCTCGGGCTCAATCTCATTGGCAACGGCATCAGCAGCGTGCCGGCGTTCTCACGCGAGCTTCGCAGCCTGGACATCAGCCACGAGGACCGCTCGGTGATCATCGGGTTCCTCTCGCGCGCCTTCCCAAGCGAATAAACGAAGCGGTACAAAAGAATATCGATGGATTTACTGTGGAGATTGCAGCGGGCTGTGTGGACGGAAAATCCAACCCAACCTGCCTACGAGCACGAGACACCGAGCAGGAAGCCGCTGGCAAAGCCCGCAGAGGACGGCAGGTTCGACTGGAGCACCTTCATGAGGCGCTGGTACCACTCGTGGAGATCCTTCTTGGTGATCTTGCCGTCTCCATCCGGGTCCACGGCGTTCACAACGTCTTTCTCGACCTTGTGCCAGTGGATTTCGATGTATCCTTTCGACTGCGCGACCTGGGCGATGACAAAGAGCGTGCCGATGGTCACGGCTGCGACCTTCCCGACCTGCTTGAGCGCATAGCCCGAGCAGAAGCCAAGGCCACCGGCCAGTGAGATCTCGCCGCATCGACCCATCATCTGGTCCACGAGCTGGTCGATCTCGTCCTTGAGCGAGCCGCGGCGGTTAGCCTTGCTCGCGTCGTCGTCGGGCTTGCCGCTGCTGCCGTTGGCGGCGCTAGCGTCGTTCACTTTGGAGAACAGGACATCGAGCTGCTGGCAGAGCGCGGCCTCTGACACACCACCACACATTCATCAGCAATTCGTTCCACGTGATTCGATTGGGGTTCAGTTCTGGAAGCTAGAGGCTCACGACTCACCTCGAGAAAGCGCGGCCACGCCGGCGCTGAGGAGCGCGCCCATCGCGACGATCTGCGTGGGGCGCGTCGCGCGAGTCACCGGAAACGCGAGCGCGCGGCGCGAGACCGTTGGCAGGTTGCGCGTGGCGACGCGCGCGGTCGGCGGGCGGATGAGGAAGAGCTGTGAGCGCGCGTGGATCGACATTGCTGAGAACAAGGAAGCGGATTCGACACTGGTCAGGTACCGTGAGGTGGACGGAGGTGGCGCGTGGAAAGTTTCCTGCGCGGCGATGTGACAGCCACTGGCACTGCCTTTCTGGATCTCCAGCTGCTGGATGCAGCACGGACGGAGTCTAGGTTCTGAGGAGCCAACCAACGTGATGCGTGCAAGCAGCGTGATCAATCAATCAGCGAGGGCCGGCAAAGGCAAACACAATCGGAGTGATTGTCTCCTGAGCTATTCATTCTCCAAAAACCGATAAGCACCATCACTCACTGTCAATTCATGTTCGCCATAACCAAAGCAAGGTGAGAGAGATGTGGGAATGAGTTCTCATAGTTGTCAAAACACGGTTGGAGGGAGTGGTCTGGTGATGGACCAAAGTGAGATAGAGTCTAATCGTTCTGGTGGACAGTCTCAAACGCCTCGTCAACGTGCTCGGCGATGATGCGCGCGACGTACGTGTCGCCCAAAACGTTGCACGCCGTGTTCACGCGGTCGAGGTACCAGTAGACCGCGACAATGAACGAGAAGGACGTGGGCATGTCGTAGTTGGGGAAGATCGTGGACCAGATCGAGTAAATCATGACCAGTCCGCCGTTCGGGATCGGTGCAACGCCCACCGAGCTCAGCAGCGACACGAGCAGGATCAGCACGAGCTGTACCAAGCCGAGCTCTATGTCGTCCTCTGCCGTCGTGGCCAGGAACACCATGGCGCTGGGGAAGAGCATGGCTGTGCCGTTCATGTGGACGCTCGAGCCGATGGTCACGACGAACCGCAGAAGACTGCGCGAGACTTCGCGCGTGTTTTCCACGCAGCGCAGCGTCACGGGCAACGACGCGATCGACGACGCGCTTCCGAAAGCAAAGTACACGCACGGCAGCATTTGCCGCATGTACTTGAAGGGATTCCGCTGCGTGACGAACCAGAGCACGGTTGGGTAGAATATGAGCTCAAAGATCACGACGGTGATGAAGTTGCAGAGCACGAGCACGCCCACGTGGTTCACAGCGTGTGACAGCGAGTCTTTACTGGCGAGAGAGCCAGCGATCAGAGACATGACAGCCAACGGACTCCAGTCTACGAGCTTGGAGATAACGAAGAAGAAGATCTTGTTCATCTGGTTGAGCAGCTGCAGCAGCGGACTGTTCTGCTGGTTGCTCGCGCGCATTGCCGCCGCGCCAAACGCGATCGAGAACATGATCACGCTGAGCAGCACGCCGTCTTCGAAGCCCTTGAAGATGTTTCGCGGGAAAATCGATGAAAGGATCTGCGTGAACTGTTGCGAGACGCTGACTTTGCTGACGGGTCCCGAGGTTAGCAGCTTGCCCGACAGATCGATGAGCTCAAACTGTGTCTCGTCACTCATGGCGCTCGACGTGCACTGCAGTGTCGAATCGTTGGCGGGAGTCAGGTATAATCCTGGTGCACACAGCACGTGCAGGAAACCGCGTGCTTTTTCCGTTGATGCGAAAACCTCGGGAGGGTGGAGGTGACGCAGTGCCATGGACACTGTAAGAGACAGCGTGGCGGCGACGCCCGAGAAGAGCAAGAACAAGAACGTGGTGCGCGACCCGACCGTTGAGACTTTACCCAGCAGCACGATGTTGGCGACGCCCGTAGCGAGGCTGCAAAATACCATCGGAATCACAAAGCACTTGAGCAGCCGCAGAAAGATCTTGCCGGGAAGGTTCGCGAGGTCGCTCACGCCGTCCGACACATTCATGTGCGAGAGCAACACACCCAGCCCCGTGCCGATGAGCACAGCGATTCCGATCTGCGGGTTCGTGCGTCGAAGCCACGCGAAGCGCGAGCCGTAGTCGCTTTCTGGGTACATCATCATCGGCGCGTCGTGATCAGTCAAGCGGCCCTCGGGCGAGCCGGGCTCGCTCATTTTGCGCGTGCAGTACTGCCGGCTCGGCTGCTGGTAGTAGATCGCCGGTGAGGCCATTGCATCGAGCGGTGTGAGCGGGTCATCGGATCCGTAGATGCGGCGCTGCTCGTGTTCGTCCAGCAGCACGACACCGCCCTTGACGGAGCGATCGCCGTGGACGTTCATGTTACGCGGCCGTCTTGCTGCTTCACGAGTTGATGCGAAAATAAGTCGAATGCACAATGTAACAACACAACACACGACGTGGGAGGCTTCGGATCAGCTGCAGAGGTTTCGAGGCCGGCAGAGATAGAATTTAGAGATGAGCACCCTCCTGCTCTAAAAACAACAGGCATAAATCTGCGATGTGTGTGGCAAGACACCTGTCAGATGGGTACATAATCCCTCGTAAATAACCATACCTACATGTCACTATTACGGAATGTCATTTATCACTTCCGTCTGTGCTGCCTGCAGATTTGAGCGCCCGGGAGCGAACACTCGACCAATATGCTCGACTTGAGTGATGCCGTGGCGGAGCTGGCGCGCCTGTCGCCACGCCTTAACGCGTATGAGCCGCAGGATTCGACCTGGCAGCAGGTGTGGCTTGCGTGGCTGGGCCATGGTGGATGGATGGTGGACGGTTGGAGGGACCTGACCGCAACAATGTGGATTTTGTTGTTGATGCTGGACACAGGCCGAGGCGCGCGCGCTGGGGATCCGCGAGCAGGTCCGCTTGCTTCTATCAACGCCAGAAGGTATCCAGAAGCTGCGTGAGAGCAATTCGCTGGAGACGATGCGGCGACTCGTACCAGAGGTGCGTTCATTTTGGCTAGGAACGCCCACGAACGAGCAGCTCAATTATGTGGCACGCGTTCTTCTTCTGCAGGCTGCACACGACGAGATCCAAGAGCTCCACGTGGCCGACTTTGTGCTCGGAATGCTTTTTGTGCAGCCGTTTCGCGTTTTTGAAGACACGTACAGGGGCTTTGGGTCGGAGGTGTGTGGACTTCCGAGTGCTCACTTCTGCAGTGCTTCGTGCTGCTCCGAATTCTGTTGACTCACTTTTATCCTTTGTCTTTGATGGTAGTACGGGAAAGAGCTCTCGAAAGAAGCGCGCGAGAGCTCCAACAACATCAAGTCGTCCTTTGTACGGCGCCGATAGTTGCTGGGTACAACACTCATGTGGCTGACGAGGGTATGGTCTCGTTCCTGTAGATCTACGGCGAGATCTTGTTCTTCCCTTTTGCCGAAGCCATCCGCTACGTCGCACCGACCCTGCCTGAGCACGCCATCTTCTATGATCTGGTACGCTTGTACTTTATTGATCTATACCGCCCCGTCTGTGCTCACGCCCGTTTCGCACACGTTAGGGCTCCGGCACGGGAAAGGCCGTCATCGCTGCCGGTTTGGTTCACCCGTTCGACCAGGCGATCGGCATCGAGGCGTTGCAGCCGCTTGCTTCCTGTGCCGAGAAACGGCTCGCCAGTCTCAAGAAGAACCACAAGACGGCGCTGACGGCCGACGTAGAGTTTCTCTGCGCGGATCTGCTGGCCACGACGTGGGAAAATGGCGATGTCGTGTTCTGCCACGGCACGTGCTTCAACGACAGGTGAGCGAGCGATCGTGGCCTTTTTCCATTGGCCCGTTCTCAATCGCGGAATGGCGTTGGACTTTGCAGCGAATGGAGCCAGATCTCGCTCGCTGCCGAGAAGCTCAAGCAGGGCGCCTACTTCATCTCGACCTCCCACATTCTCCAGTCCACGCTGTTCGAAGTCGTCAAGAGCTACAACTTCCGCATGAGCTGGGGTACAGCCACGCTCTACGTCCATGTACGCAACACTATACTCACTGTAGGACCAAAATCAGGACGACGAAAACTGATGTTGCTCGATGAATAGCGTCGACGTCGCATTGGCCGCTGGGCCGCGCAGATGCTTCGAGGCGGCCGAGCCAGCCGCGCGGATCTGGTTGAGCAGCAGCAGCAACAGCAGCGAAAGACCGGCTCCGAGGCAGCCTCGAACAAGCACGACGAAGTGCGCGACTAGTACTGTAGTCCCAAATTGCGGTCGTTCCATATTGGAGAGCATTTAAATACGGATTCGTCCCCAATTACTGGAGAGGTCCATATTTTACTGTATCTTCGACATTTGTTTCTGCCGAAATCTGAGAGAGCTTCGAATTGTGCACGCGACAAGCCAACACGACAGAGTGGGTCGCATTCCGAAGATTCTGATTGGTGGACTAAACCACATGAATCGAAATGATTGATCTAAAATCATTTCAAAAACATATGATTGGCCAAAATGTAGCGACTCTGTTACGTGGGAGCTCTTCACCTCCTCGATGGGATACCATCTCCACCGTCGACATGCCCGCGCAGCTGAGGTCGCTACCGCCACGCCACCTGCCTTCCCGCCCCGGCGTCAGTGGCGGGGGCCACGCCACTGACTCCCACTTCACCATTGACGCGTCCCCAACCGAAGCTGAACCAATGCTCTCCGCGGCGCCGCAGCCGACGCAGCTCCCGCGCTGGTTCCTGGCGGCCGCTGTCGGCAGCGTCGTGATCACGCTGCTCTGGATGGTGACGCTCGTGGCGCTGCAGCACTCGCCCCACGTCGCGGCGCGGCTCGCGCTGGACGGCGGCCGCAGCAGCAGCCTCTTCCTGTACGCGGGCGTGCTTAACTCGCTGCTCGGCAGTTTCCTCTCGGCCAGCGGCTACTGCTGCCAGAAGTTTGCGCACACGCGCGTGCAGCGCGACCGGGCGCTAGGCACGGCCTCGCAGCAGCCGCTCTTCGCGTTTGGACTGTTTCTGCTCGCGGTCGGCACCATCTCGGCGGTGCTCAACCTCGGCATCCTCGGCCAGGCCGTGCAGGCGCCGTTCGCGGCGCTCACTCTCATCTACAGCGCGCTGCTGGGCCACTTTGTGTTGCGCGAGACCTTCGCCGTGGTGGATCTGATTTCCAGTGTGCTAATCGTCGCGGGCGTCGCCGTCGACGTGTTCGCCGCGCAGCTCGCGCGGGTTCCGCAGCAGTCGTTCACGCTGTCGTCGCTCGGCGCGCTGCTGTTCCGCGACTCGGTCTTCCCCATCGGCTATACGGTGCTCGCGCTCGCGTACATCACGCTGCTGCTGCGCGCCGTGCGGCGCCAGAACCTCTACCACCGCGCGATCGGACTGCTCGCGTTTAGCTCCTCGGCTGGCATCATGGCAGGCTTCACGAGCCTCGCGACCAAGTCAGCGGTCGAGGTGGTCAAGTCGGCGCTGCGCGACCACCGCGTGTACGAGATCGTGAACCCTTTCTTTGTACTCATCGTCGTCGGCATTCCGTGCGCGCTTGTGCCGCAGCTCTTCTTCCTCAACAAAGGGCTCGAATTCTTCGGGACGCTCAAGTTCATCCCGCTGTACCAGGCGTTCATCATCCTGGGCAACATGGTCTGCGGCATGATCTTCTACGACGAGATGAACAGCTACTCGTTGCTGGCGCTGGCCACGTTCCTTGGTGGCGTCTCCACCACGCTCGCAGGCGTTTGCTTGCTGCTCGCCAAGGTCGACTCGGGCGCCAACTCGGCGCGCGTTGGCTCGCTTTCCGAGCGCCAGCCGCTGCTGCCCGTCTCGGCCGTGTCGCCAGCCGCCGCGCTGGACGCGTCGCCGTCGTCATTGTCCGACCCGTTTGTGACCCAGTTCAAGTTTGAGGAGATGGCGTTCGCGTCCGAAAACATCGAGACGCTGACGGATTTCGACCTCTGCAGGCGCCGCATCGTCGCGCTGCTGCAGTCAGCGCGGAAATCCGTGTATTATTCGACGTTTCTGTGCGACTTTACGCAGGAGCTGGTCGCCTCCGACGCGGGTCGCGTGACGTTCCTGTCGTGTCTTCACGAGGCGGCCGCGCGCGGCGTCGAGATTTTCATCCTGTACAATCCCGTGGTGGACTATGGCACCGAGTCGGTTGCGCACCTGCAGGCGCAGCTGCCAGCCGGCGTGACGCTCTCCTGCAGCGTGAGCGATCTGGGCCCGAGCGTGTTCACGCAGCTGCTCTCCAACAACTCCAAGTACGCGTTCCACCACCAAAAGTATCTGTGCGTGGACGAGACGACCGTCATGGTCACGGGCTGCGACGTGAACGCCGAGCGCGCTGGCTGGCTGCGCGCCAACGCGCTGGGCTACTTCTGGCATGAGCTGAGCGTCGTGGCGCCCTGCACGCCCAAGATGTTCCAGTGGATCCGCGCGAACCACGCGCCGAGCGACAAGAAGCGCCACTACGACCACTTCATCGACTCGCCGCCGTTCCCGCTGGTGGCCGGCGGCTGGCGCGAAGAGAACGCGATGCTCAACATGATCCTGGCCGCCAAGGCGTCGGTGCACTTGGAGAACCAGATCTTGATCTCGGGCGGCACCATGCAGCACAATCGCATCTGCGCCGCGCTGGTCGAGCGCATCAGCCGCGCGCACCGCGGCGGCGAGCGCTTCCACGTGCTGCTGCTCACGAACGCGGCGCAGCAGGACGAGCCGTCGCAGGTCACGCGCTTGTACTGCACCATCTCGATCCAGTGGTCGCTCGAGCAGCTCGAGAACGCCGCGGTCGAGCGCGGGCTCACGCGGAGCCAGCTGTATCGATACCTGCTCGTCGGACGCCTCGAGTGCGACAGCGTGCTGGTCAAAGTCCACTCTAACATCCTGATCGTGGACGGCTGGTACGCGCTGCGCTCGTCGTCCAACCTGGCTGACCGCAGCCTGAGCGCCAGACCCACGGACACGGAGCTTGGCCTCTTGGTCGCCGGGCCGCAAGTCACCAAGCTGCAGCAGTCGCTTTTCAACATGTATCTTCGCACGAGCGAGCGAGCGTCGCTATCGCTGGCGCGAGTGTTTGACGCGGTGCTGGTGCGCGAGAGAGGCGCCGCGTGCTGCATCGTGCCGCTCCAGAAGAAGAGCTGGAGCCCCGTGCTCACGTGGTTTCTCATGAACCTCTTTGTCTACGGAAGCGAAGGCGCCACCGGCGGGCGGGTCAAAGTCACGTACAAGACAACGAGCGTCACGATTCCGGGAGCTGCCTCCAAAGGAGCGAGCGAAGGTGCCGACACGATCCCGCCGTATGCAATAGCCGCGAGTTAGGAGGATAATAAGCTTGGTCCGGATAATATCCTCATGCGTATTGTATTGGCTCAGTAAGAGAACAAGTCCACTGAAGAGATGAGCCGGACCGCACATCGCAACCGAATCAAAAACCTCATGCAAGAACACCTGCTCTTATAGTGGAGACGTGGAGATGAGCTGTCCGTCGCGCAGCGAGGCCGGCAGCAGCGCGACTAGTTCACTGTTTCCCCTAGCGTAAGACGAGAATGGCCGCGACGACGCACGCAACCGAAGCGACAGTAGCGAGCACAACGACGATGGTCCCACTAGATGGAGGGCATCGGCTTGGCGATGGTTCCTGCCCCTTCCACGGGAAGAAATGGCCCCAGACGTCCTTAAAAAAATAGAGTGTTGAGCGTGCCGGCCGAGACAGGCCCGTGGTCGAACGCTGACACGCCGTCAACAGCGCGTCGTGACACGCCTTGAAGCTGTGGCCCACGAAATCGCGAACACGCCGCTGGGCGACTCGTCGACCGCCTTTTCTGAGTTGCAGTGATACACGTCGGCTCGTTGCAGACGCTCCGTTTGGCCAGCGCCGCACTAGTCGCTTCGGCTTGCGGTCCCCGTGCGATCGAGAGCACGAGTTTGCCCGCATTTGTCAGGTCTCTGATGGCCACGCTCAGGACTTTCGAAGCAAGGATTCCCATCGCTTGCATAATGAATGGAATGAAGCATGAATTTGCAGAAGAATTGTGCTCAGAGAAGAAAATGTGCCACTTCTCAACGAAAACCCCACGATGGTGAAGCTGTTCTGCGCGGTGGTTATCGTCGGGGGCGTCCTCTCCGTGAACGTTGAGCCCAGCGAGACGGTCGATGACCTCGAAGAACAAGATCACGGAGAAGAAGCCGAACTCAATTGGCAGTGATGCTGCGCTGGTGAAGCTGTATCTCGCGAGGGAGGGCGACACGTGGCTGAACTCGAAAAGCGCCGAGTTCCGAGCGCTCAAGAAGCGAGAGATTCCGGATGGAATCAAGAGCCTCACCCAGGAGGAACTGCTGCTGGACGAAACCGCGAGGCTTGATGACGACGGCTACCTCCGCGCGATTTTCACCTCAAACGAGCGAGACATTCATGAGCTCGTGGAGCTGCCCGAGGGGCCGGATCAAGTTGTCGAAGACAGGCCATCACGCTCGGCAAGCACCCACAGTGGAAGTCGACGGAAGCGCTGGTGTGAACACTAAATGAAATTCTTGACCAGGACAAGTAGGCCAAGCCAAACGGTGAAGAATGTACGTCGACGGGGTCCTCATGCGTGCAGTGAAGCAAGGTCAAGCGTGTGCTCGACTTTGAACGGTGCAGCAGGACCGGAAGCCGGTTCCCAATGATGCATTCAAGTTTCTCGTCGAGTAGTTGAAATACACTTCGGAAGCGATGGACGGGTGCACAGACGCATCGAAAGTAGCGAAGCAAGAGGTTGAAGAAACGGTGGATGGCGACAAAGTACACGCAAGCGGCCATTTCGAGTCGTCCTCACCCGCGGGAAGAAGAAGATCTGTTTCGTGGCAGCTAAGAAAAACGACTTCGAGCAAAGGAGAGCGCAGGCGCTCGTCGGATGCGAAGGCCTGTATGTCGTGTAAGGCAAAGTGGCGGACTTCCTGATTCAGAAGTAGCACCTCTACCGAAGTGGTGAACATTCAATTCCGATGGACTCTAGTATGCTTTGCGAGAAATCAGACCAACTAGAAGTTGAATCAATGCGAGCCGTGAGCGAGATGATCTACGGCGCGCTGTTGGACCACTGGACCACGACGAGGATCTCTGCCGTTCATAGCAGCGGCTCGACTCTCGGCATTCTCTAAAATCCCGTGGTGGACTATGGCACCGAGTCGGCGCACCTGCAGTGTGAACGATCTGAGCCTTTCGAGTGTGTTCCCGCAGCTGATTTCCAATGAACATCTTTGTCTACGGATGTGATGGCGTCGCAATTCTGGGAGCTGCCTATAAAGAAGCGAGCGAAGGAGCCGACGCGATCCCGTCGTACGCAATAGCCACGATATAGCTTGGTGGAGACTGACGCCTTGTTGGATACTAAGCTTTTGATATGGTAATATCCATAATGTGTAATATATTGGCTCGGCAGGAGAACAAGAAAGTCTGAAGACCTACGCCGGACCGCACTCCACACCAGTCGTGGTGCATATGTTTTTTCCACGACTAGTACCCAGTTTCTTTCACAAGCGCCTGATAAGACGCGGCTGCTTCCTCGTCGATTGCCGACTTCTTTGCTGTTGTCGATTCAACGCGGCTGTTGATCGGAGAGAGAGAAAGAGATAAAACAACAGCAGTGAGCTCCCATGAATAACCATCGCCAGGGTCTTCTGGAGAACGCACGCTTTCTTCTGAGGAGGCTCCATCCCGAGCAGCTCAAGCACTCGGTCTCTTGCTAGCCGAACTTCGACCATCTACACAAACGCATTTAGCATGTCGACAGTTCGTTTTAGCCAAATGGAATCAGCTAATGCATCGTACCGGTCCGTCCCATGCAGTTCCACTGAGGATGTCGACTACTTCGCCATACTGGAGAAACGAAAAATGAAAATGACATCGATCAGCTTTGTATGAGTTTCTGGCCCCAAACGGTACCAAACTCTTGACGTCTCTACGCACCTTTGTTTCCTCAACCACTTCCTCGTGTACAAGCAGCCGTGTGTACAGTTTCTCGGCCGTGAGCTTGCGCACCTTCGGGAAGCGATGCGCAAGGAAGACGAGCAACGCCTTCAACGCTTTTGACTCCGTCGCTGGCTCACTTGGCAACAATCCGATCAGCACCGAAATCCCCGCTGCGAGCTTCGAGATCGCGCTCGTCCTGGAGATTTCATCTTTGAGGGCAGCATACAGTCGATCGCCAAACTCGGTGACTTTGAAATCTTCATCTCGCTTTTCGAACAGAAAAGCCAGTAGTCCGTCCTCCAGCAGCATCGCGAGAGTTTTCATCAGCGGAATCGTGATGCGATCATCTTGTAAGTGGCGCGCCAGAAGAGTCACCAGGAAGAATGAAAAGCGGCTGAGCAATCCAAAATCCTTTGCAGCAGTGTGCGCGCGAATCCACTCGAACAAAGCCGACTTGGACGCCCTCACCACGCTCTCTGTAAGCCCACCAACGCTAACGACGAGGCCAGCAGCAACTGCTTCCAAATATTCCGGAACGTCCATGAGCTGGACCACGAGAGGGAACGTGTCGTGAGCCATCGACCAGTTGATGGACAATGAGACCGGAAAGATTTGTTTTTCGAGCTGGAAGCGATCGGGGATACCGTCGAGGCGCGGATTCTGCGAATGAAGCAAGCGGAAAAGCACTGAACCAGACACGACGCGAATATTGTCGAGCTTTTCTGCAAGCTGCTTGGCAAGTGCGCATATCTATCCAAACAAAACAAACGAAAACCAACTCAATATCAAGCGCATGATCTGAGCATGCAGAAGTAGCGAACGTCTCCGTACCACTTCGCCTGTCAGTGTCGGCGGGATGCGTCGTCGAAACGGCAAATGAGACTGTGGAGTTGGGCTGCTTGGCTCCAATCGGTTACCAAGCGCCGGTAGATCGAATCGCGTCGCATCCAACGAGTTGGCATGAAGAATCTCGAGTTGATGCAGCTTGATGAGTCCGACTCCAAGCGGCGCAAAGTAATAGAAACCAAAGGAAGGCTTGTCGAAGGTGATATGACACAAAGCATCAATCTCGGCATCCCCATCTGCTGGTTGATTGCTGGAGTCTCCACTGTCGGACGCTTCGTTGTTGCCAAGAACGCGCCGTATCACTCCTTGTCCATACGCCGTCTTCACTTTTGACCCCACTAAGCTTCGCTCCAGAGCGTTCATCTTCAAGGGATGATCCAGCAAGAGCCGTTCCAAGCCAAGCATGGCCTCTTTGCGAACCCAAGAACCCACATCGCCTCGCTCGTCAACCCCATAGTCGCTGTGGATGCACCGTACTAACGTACGCACCACGTCTTCTTCCAGTCCTTTGTCGTGGAGATCCAACGCATCTGGTCCACTCAGACGTGAGCAAATATCGACGAGTGCTTGAACAGCAGCAACTCGACTCTCGGCATCTTGTTCATCATCAGTCTGCACACCAATATCCGCCGCACGAAGCAGAACGCGAACACATTCAGCAAGAGTCGGCTGGATCAGAAATTTCGATGCAACGCCGATCGCGCGAGTGTAGCCGCGTCGAGTCGCGACATTGGGGTTCAGAACAACGAACCCGCTCTTGTCAGTGGCCTTGGCCAATACTCCGGCGTTCAGAAATCGTGGAATGATGGCTTCGAGGTACTTTCGGACGGCAGGCGGGCCCTTCTCGAACATTCTTGGGCAATATTGGGCGGTGGCGGCAGCGAACGCATCGATCCCAGCTGTTCGTACAATTTCGACTGGATGGATCACGCACTCTTCCAGGATCGAGAAATAAATCTTCAGGTTGACGAAGCTCAAACTGAAACCCGCCATCGCGCTTGTTTGGATGAGCTGACATACTGCCGCACGGATCGTTTCCCCGCCGCGTCCACGAAACAAACGTCGCTTCTCAATTTCGATTGGCAGCGCCTTGATCCTCGCTTGCAGCTCGCCATCGATGAACGAGGGAGCTAATACAAGTGCACGAAGCACTTGGCCAATGGCGACTGTAGCGCCGTGGCGAGCGGTTACTTCGATCTCAGCTGATATTGCGCTGTCGAGAAGTCTTGGAAGGATATACGCCATTGTGTACGAGGCATCGAGGGCAGCAATCTTGCCCATAGCCTGAGACGCCAGTACACGGATCGATACGTCCCAGTGCACGATTTTCTTCGTCATCAGATGGTCGAGGAACGCATAGCGGTACTCGGGATACTTGGCAATGAACATACTCACATCCAAGAATGCATGGCGCAAATTAGCGACGCTGAAGTAGTCGGCCTTGGTCAGTAAGTCAATGCCGTGAGGGAAGTTGTTTCGGCCCTGGCGTCCAACATTTTCTTGGAAGGCGGCTGACGCAGCGCGACGACAATTGAGCTCTCGATCGAAGACGCAATTAATCAGCATGGCAGGCGCAAGCGTCTTCTCCAAATGTGGCAGCAACAAAAGTGGCTCGTACGCTCGAGCGAATGACCAGCACGAGTAGCACGCCGCATCACGCACATGGGCACCAATGCTGTGGGCGCCTCGACGAATGTCATACTGAAGAGCTCGAGCCACGCAATCAACAGCCTCGGTCAGCCGATGAGGTAGCAAGACGCCGCGACGAGCCAGCTCAGCGAGTGCCAGACTCGCGCCATGCCAGGCGCCTTCTCCTTCTGTCGCGACAAATAACTCGAGCACAGATTGGACAACATCGTCCGCATACTCAAACGGAAGCCGCCCCGTGATACGGCCCACGCCCTTTGCGGCTGACCACCGCACCACGGTGTCCTTGTCGCGCAACCCGCAGAGCAGTACATCGACGATCTGCTCGAGTTCTTCCACAGCCTCAAACTCGACATCAGCCTCACTGTCCTTCAAAACTTCGTTGTGGTGGCCTGCGTGTGACGAAGTGGCTGACGGAAGGCCGATGCGCTGCATGTTCATCTCAAGGGAGCGAACACCACGCTGGTATCGCCACGATTGGACGCGAGGAGGCAAGTACAGCAGCCCTAGTCTCTGCACGAGTTTGACACTCAGCTTCCGGTGGAGCGTGCTGCTAAGATGCGGCGATTGCTCTTCATCCGACAGAGCGGAGATGAGTTGCATGACACTTGCAAAGTAGATGCGACTAGCCTCGATGTGCTTGTCGCGTGGCGAGTGCTTAGCGAGGTAGGCGAGGCAGCGCATGATGCCCGTGATCTTGAACTGCTGAATGCGCCAGTGCGTGTGCGATGTCGCTGCGTCTTGCTCCGAGGCCACCACTGCCGACGTCGCAGCTTGGAGCTCGGCGTCGGCCCACGATAGAAAGCGCTCGAGATGGTGCGCTTCCATGTCCGGACGACTGAGCAGTCGCGCCAGGCAGACTGCGGCGGCGAGTTGCGTGGCGCCGGCGTCCGCCAAATAGCCTTTGCAGAGCGTGAGGATGTTGCCGACGAGCGAGCTGCTGGCCGACGAGTCGATCGTGTTGAGATCGAACGGCACGAGGCAGAGCATCGACAGCCAGAGCAGCAGCACGTAGCGCGACTCCCACGCGCCGTGGTCGGCGCGGTCCTGCGATTGGAGCATCAGCAGCGTCGGCTCAAAGTCGCTCACTTCGTGCGGCAGCAGCTTGACGATCGTCTTGTAGCCGCGCACTTTACACAGATGGTACACGAGCTGGAAAAGCGCGTGGAGCTTCGGGTTGCGGTAGATCTGGAACGGGAACACCACGCCGTCGGGTGCCGCCGCTGCGGCGTCCATACGCTCGCGGGCGACATGACCGATGATCCGCTGGATCTCTTGCAGCACCGGCGCCAGCAGCTCGCGCAGATACGGGTCCAGCAAGTGCGACTGCTCCATGTAGCGGTCCAACTACAGCACAGTACCCCATCGTAAGCAAACCCCCTCCTGTCCATCCACACACCGAAAGAGCGCCTTACGATAGTGGTGACGGTCTTGTGCTTGCGATCGAATGCGTCGTCGACGGCGCTTTCGGGCGTCGGGAGCGTCGTCGCCGCCGCCAGCTCGTGGAGCAGCGCGACCACTTGGCCTCGCTCCGTGAAGAACTTGCGTTGGCTGCAGGCCTCGTCCTCGTCCTCCTCTGCCTGATTATGCTCTACTTGATCCTCCATCTGCTCTGGATCGTTCTCTCCAATGGTGGTGGCGGTGGCCGCGCCAGTAGACGTCCCCATGGCCGACGGATGTGGCGCGTGAGAGTTGGATTTCCGTCCCGCCTTCTCGGCCTGCTTCAACCCTCAAACTGCATCGATTCATTTACAAACCCAGGGGTCACAAATGCACAAACATAACCCCGTTCGAATGGCGGAAACGAATCGTATCACAGTCACAAGGAACTGGAAATATCAA
Source organism: Pythium dissimile (assembly GCA_023336445.1). Taxonomy (NCBI): domain Eukaryota; phylum Oomycota; class Peronosporomycetes; order Pythiales; family Pythiaceae; genus Pythium; species Pythium dissimile. The sequence goes on along the minus strand of JAADWZ010000109.1, from coordinate 19,539 downwards.
GGGAAAAACATGTAACCCTCAGACAAGAATGCCGTCAGCCTTGTCGAGGTCGTCCTCCGCGCCCGTGCAGACGGATGACTGCTTGAAGCGCTTGAAGAAGCGCAAGATCCACTTGCGCAGCGTTGGCTCTTTCTTGCCCTCCGTGAAGCTCGGGTGAACCTCCTGCAAATAGTCCAAGACGGCCTTCACGTCGGTGCCTTCATCGTGGGTATACGAACAAAAATTTCCGTTAGAAACTACTGACTCAAGCATCATCCGCCGCGAAAGACTTACCGTGGCCCTTTTGATGGCGTTCGCTCACCCAGTTCATGAGCTCATCTTCAAAAGTGCACGTGCTGCGGCGGCCTCCGCCAGCGAGTCGGAACCGTTTCTTGTCGGCCACTGCGAGCTTGTCGCGGATGCTGTTCCAGTAGACGAGCGTGTTGGGGCACTTGATCCCAAGCTCCTCGGCGACCTCGCTGATGGTCTTGCCTTCGTCCAGCATCTTCAACGCGTTGAGCTTGAACTCGTTCGAGTGGAGCACGTAGCCGTTGGGAGACTTGCGCTTCGCTCGCCGCTTGCGTGGATGGTTCCCTTCGTCAGCAGCCACAACGCCTTCGCCATTGTAGGTGCAATCTGCGACCATGTCGTCTTTCGCGTCGGACGCCGACCCCAAGTCTTCGTGGTCGCTGAGTCCAGTCTTCATGTTGGTGCTCTCGCTGGGCAAATGGCGCTTGAGGAATCTTGCGACCCACACTGATACCGACGCGCTCGATCGGCCATCCACAAACGAAGGATACTGCGCCTGCAAGTGGGCCACAATGTCCTGGTTGGTGATGGGCGTGTGCTTGTGGGAAAGAAGCCACTCGACCAGCTCCTTCTCGTTCATGAAGGTCGTTCGTTTCTTCACGGCAGAGTGTGAGCGCGTGAGTATTGCGTCTGTAGCGGCTGCTTGGTTGGTGAGCTTGACTTGCTCCAATTTCCAATACTGGAGAGTAGTGGTGCTTTTCAAGCCCAGCTCAACAACGAGCGCCGTTGTCGCCTCCGGTGATGCAGCCAACGTATGCAGAGCAACAGCTTTCACTTCGTTTGAGAACCGCGGCGGTTCGTCCGGCGCGCACACTCCAGAAAGAAACCCATGCAGCCAGGTAAATGTGCGGACGCTCGTCACCGGCTCCAGTAACTCCGGGTACTTGGTATCGAAGTAGTACAGCACATCATCCTCGGACGCTGCAATGCCTACCCCACAACATGCCACGTGAGTCTGTCATGTCCTCTTTCGTGCCAAACATCGAAGATTCTGCAACTCACCTCCATTCGCCACGCGGCACTGGTCCATCCACTGGAGCACCTCGGGTTCCAGTTTGCTCAGATCAGGAAACAGACTTGTACTCACCGCACCGACCACTGACTCCGCATGCGGCACCAGTCCAGATGCAAGGTAGTTGTCACCCACGTGGCCCAGCGCCGCAGTCGTGAGCCCTCCTCCGTCCACCAACGACAGCTCACCAAAGCCGCGAGGCGCCAGCGCAATTGGCGTGTTGGCGCTCGCACTTTCAGCAGCGTCATCGCTCAGTTCCAGCGGCGCCTTGTTTGCAGACTCGTCGCACATCGCGTCATCTTGCGCTTGAGCCTGCACGTTGGCCGGTGGCGGCGCCACCACTAGCACGTTGAGCTGCTCTGTATCGCTTGGGGTCTCCATGGTTCGCCTTCAACGCTTGGTCGAAATATTGTGTCCTGTCCAGTAGACCCCCTCCCTATTCAAACCAGACATGTTCTTAACTCGTCTCTGAATCCTCGCCGGACTGTTCGTATCTTTTCATTCATCCAAAATGGACACCCCCGTGGCGACGCCGACGGATGACGACGCACGGCGCGAGATCGGCGACGAGGCCGTGTGGTCGCTCTCCAGCGCCAAGCCAGGCAATGGCGTGGACCAGCTGCGTGACAGTGCGTGTATACTCCGCTCTACGACGCTGCGATGGCGTAACGCAAATGGATGGTGATGCGTAGATAATTTGGACACTTACTGGCAGTCCGATGGCGCGCAGCCGCACCTGCTCAACATCCAGTTCTTTAAGAAGATGACCATCAAGGAGGTCGCGGTCTATCTGGACCACAAGCTTGATGAGAGCTACACGCCGCGTAAGATATCGATCCGCGCGGGCACCACGGCGCACGATCTGAAGGAAATCCTCACGCATGGCATTGCCGAGCCCACGGGGTGGATCACCATCCCACTCGCGAGTGCAGACGACCCAGAGGTATGCGATTTCCGCTTGCTGTTGGTCCACAGACACAAACAACAGACTCTCATTACGCGCTTTCATGCAGAGTCCGCTACGTACATTTTTCCTGCAGGTTGCGATTGTGGCGATGCACCAGAACGGCCGAGACACTCACATCCGACAGGTCAAGATCTACGCGCCACGCGAGCTCAACGCGCTGGATCGATCGATGCCCGAGGCTTCCACTGAGCAGTTCTGGGCCTACTCGTGCATCCGCTGAGAGCGTTGTAGGTCATCTGACAGTATTTAGTAGCAAATGGATCGCGCTGGCAAAATGGCTTCTCCGTGGAACGGGTACAACTGTATAAATATGACAAAGGATCAAAGTTCTTAGTTGCTACGGTATGAGGTGGTTTTCGCAGCGTTCTTGAACCTACAAGCAAGGGGAAAAAATCGTGAGCTATTTGCCGTTGTGGCTGCGATTCCGTGCACCTCAACGTACACGCCATGGAAGATCTTGGTCATCTCGGTCACCCCAGCGTCAGTTCGCGCCATCTTCTCCACGTTGCGTGCCAGCAGCGCCACCGACGCGTGCAGCTCCGTCATCTTTGTCGCCAGGTCGGCGTACGCGCGGGCCTTGTCGTCGTCCATATTCGCGCCGGTTCCGTTTTCGTGAATCGACAAAGTTGGTTTTTGAATTGTTGCTTGGATGCTGTCACTCTTGTGAGGGAGAGAATACCGGTATATTGACAATCAGTTCGGTACTGTGTGTCCATCAATTTTCGTTGTGCACCAACCAGAGCGCAACCAAAGCAACAACCATCGTGGAGCGGGTCAAATCAACCCAGCGGCTCTTCGCTTCATCGTTCTATCGCTTCGCGCTGCACGACTCAGACTGAAGCAAGCATGGCCGACCACGACGACTTCCGCCTCTCGAAGGTGGCGGAGAACCAGCTGCAGCGGTCAATGCGCAATGGCGAGACGGGTCGCACGCGCCACACGGGCCGCGACGACCGCGCGACCGTGGAGCAGGTGCTGGATCCGCGCACGCGCATGATCCTGTACAAGATGCTCAACTCGGGCGTGGTGACCGAGATCAACGGTTGTCTCAGCACGGGCAAAGAGGCCAACGTGTACCACGCGCGGCTGCCCGACGGCGCGGAGGGCGCGATCAAAGTGTACAAGACCTCCATCCTCGTGTTCAAAGATCGCGAAAAGTACGTCGCAGGCGAGTTCCGCTTCCGCAACGGCTACAGCAAGAGCAATCCGCGCAAGATGGTCAAGCTCTGGGCGGAGAAGGAGATGCGCAACCTGCGGCGGCTGGCCGACGCCGGCATCCTGTGCCCGTCGCCGATCATGCTGCGCTCGCACGTACTGCTGATGGAGTTTATCGGCAAAGACACGTGGGCGGCGCCGCGGCTCAAGGACGCTAAGCTCAGCGAGATACGGTACCGAGAGTGCTACCTCTCGTGTGTCAAGATGATGCGCAAGATGTACCAGGTGTGCAAGCTCGTGCACGGCGATCTCAGCGAGTACAACATCCTTTACTACAAGAGCCAGCTCTATTTTATTGACGTGTCCCAGTCGGTCGAGCACGAGCACCCGAGCGCCGCCGACTTTTTGCGTAAGGACTGCAAGAACGTCAATGACTACTTTGCCAAGTACGGGGGGCTTAACACGATGACCACGCAGGAGCTCTTCGATTTTGTCACGGACCCGCGGATCACTGACGAGAGCATCGACGACTACTTGGATGCGGTGCAGCAGCGCATCGCCGACCGTCCAGTGACACGGTCGCATGCGGAGCAGGTGGACGACGCCGTGTTCATGAACACGTTCATCCCGCGCTCGCTGGGCGAAGTGCTCCACTCGGAGCGCGAGCAGCTCGACTACATGGAAGGTCGGATGGAGCAGTCGCTCGTGGACGCTATTTCGCGACTCGGTGTGACGCCGAGCACACGCGGGCCGCGCCTCATGGATATTCTCAAGCCGGAGGAGCTGGACGACGACGCCGACTCGTCGTCGAGTGAGGACGAAGATGGTGACGAGGAGGAGAACAGGCCACGAGCAGGAACTGGCAATGAAAGTGGCAACAGTGACGGCGACGAGGACGATAACCTTGACGATTCGGATGACGACGAATCGGATGACGATGATGAGGAACCCACTGGAGGCGCGCGTCTGACGCCGGAGCAGCGCGCCGCGTTCCGCGAAGAAAAGCGGCTGGCGCGCGAGCAGCTGAAGGAGGACGAGAAGTCGGGTAAAAAGGCGCGAAAGCAGGAGATGAAGGAGCACAAGAAAGCCAAGCGCGAGACTAAAATCCCCAAGCACATCAAGAAGCGCCACAAGAAGCTGGCACAGCAGAAGGGCAAATAGAAACTTCCACGTCGTCCCAGTCTCTTTGCTAAATAATCCATTTTCCTGTTCACGCGTCTGGACTCGTAATGACCTTGAGACTGTCTTGAAGCTTGGCGGTGTATCGGTTGAGCGCTTCGATGATCTCGTCGTCTTCTCGCTCGCGCGCCTGAGCCTCTGTGACCAGTACGTTCTGGATCTTCGCAATCTCGTCCTGCGCAAATGCGTGGAACCGCTCGTCCCCGCGTATCCGCGTCGACGTGTAGAGATCCAAATCGGCCTTCAGCTTTGAGTACTTGATCTCGCGATCGCGCTGCCACCAAAACCAACACAAGTTTAAAATCGCGGCAGCCATAACAATCTCAACAACAACAAAGAACCGTCACGTACGCGCTCCTTGTCGAAGGTCTCGGTCGTGGCGTGTTCGTGGTCGCTCAATCGCTTGAGCATGGCATCCTCCTGCACCAAGCGACGCTGCCTCTCCTCCTCAAACTGTTTCATGAATGCGACGAGCGTCTGCGTGAGCTCGTTGGTCTTGTTCTCTATCATGATGGGGATATCCTGCTTCTCCTTTTCGACCAGCGACCGCACGTCCTGGATCTCGTGCGCGAGTGAGGCGAGCCGACCGTCCACTTGCTTGGCGCGCGCGTCGAGCAGCTCTTCAAAGCGAGCGGCCATCGTGGCGACCTGCTCGTCGCAGTAGTTCTGAAGCGACTTGTTCATCTCGACGCGCTTGCGGATCTCGGCCTCGAGCTTTTTTTCGAGCCGACTCATCTCCTGCTTCATCTCGGCAAGGCGGAACTCGTCCTTCTCTCGACGGGCCTATTCGAGCAGCACAGAAGAGTTGGATCACACGACGATGCATGTGCGGATGGCAAGCAAACACGACACAAACGCACCCGCGTGCCGATCCGCATGTCGTCGTCGAACGAGGAAAAGTCGCTCATGAGCTTGTCGAGCTTGTGCTTGGTGGCCGTCGCGCCGAGCTGTGCGAGCGCCTCCGCGCTCTCGCCGCGAGGGCCAGCGTCGCCGTCGCCGTCGCCGTCGCCATGCTTCTCTGCGGCGTCCTGCTGGTTCATTGTGGCTCCTGGCTCTACATGCAAACAGTATGACTCGACTCGCACTGGGCAGGTGATCCCTGAGGAGGCGCCAGGGATCATATTTGCGTCGCTTCGACATTGGAATTGACAGTTGTACATATAAAATCTATTTTATTCAAAATTCGATCTCCGTCATATCTGGCAGTCGCGTGTGCTTACACGAAGAAAGGACCTACTTCGTCGTCCAAGTCAAGTGCCATATCCGCCGTCGCGTCCATCGCTGCCACGCTCGTGGCCGAGTGGAGGCGGCGACGCGATGGCGAGTGGGTCTCAGCATCCACGACACGGAGGCTCTTGAGGAACGAAGGGTATTCCACCACGTCCAAGGCTTTTTCGTCTGTTGATGATTCTGTTGGCGTTGGCGTTGGCTCAGCGTTGGCGGCACCGTTCCCACCTGGCTGCGTCGGTCTGCGGATTGTGAATGCGTCCGCCAGTTGCTCGATCTGCTCGTCCTGGAGAGGGCATTCGTGCTCCTGGTTCACGCACGTCATGGCGGCAATGAACTTGGCACGACTCACGAAGCCTCGATGCTTCTTGTCCAGACGCCGAAAGACAAACTTGAGGTAGAGGCGCTGCTCGTTCAGGGTGTTCTTAACGCTGTCCAGCAGCGCGTCAGCCCACGACAGGTACTTGACGTTCGACGACGGACTCAGCAGTTGCGCTTCGCCATCGTCTGTCGTTAAAGGAACAACGACATGCGCCTGCGAGGCGTTGAAGTTGGACATCCAAAGACTGCGCTGGCGGGTGCTGTCAGTCGAAAACACATCTTCGAACACCTTCCACATCAGCTTTGTGCTCTCGTCGGGTGTTGATGCTGTCGGGGCGCCATAGTTTGTCTGCAGAATCGCTGAGTGAAGAGCCTTGGCGCCAGCCTCATCGAGCGCTGGAAGCAAGTGGATCGTTCGGGACGCGTGCAGCAAATCGTCAGCATCCAAATACCCTCGACCTTTGGTGTCGAAGTCAGAGAACGCGTCTTTCAGCGTCGAAAATTGCTTGGAGGACGCCAGTTTGGAACCAAATTGCTGCAGCAGATCTACTGCGCGCACGTCATCGACGTCAAAGAGCTCCTGAAGGTAATCGGAGCGGCTAAACTCGGCAAAAAACGACCGAAACTCCTCGAAATCCACGAACCCGTCGCGGTTCTGATCCATATGCTGCATCAGTTCGAGAATTTGTTGCTCGGACAACGTGGGGCCTAGGCCGAGCTTGCCCTGGATCGTGGATCGAAATACATCGTAGGTGATAAACCCGTGCTTGAAGAAGTTTTCGTGGCTGCGCTGCGTTGCGATCCCACGGATGCTTTTAATGTACATGGGGTAGTGCTTGTTGAGATCGAGCGAGTCGGAATCGTTTTCAGATCTGACGCTGCGAATCTGAGAGGCCTTAAACAAATCAAACGCCGCGCGAATTTTCTCGTTCAGGTCCATCGCATCAACGTCTTCGCTGCCTTTTGTTACCGCCAGCGCATCGCAAAATGCCAGCCAAACGCGCCGCACGAGGTGACGTCGCCATTCCACGCTCGTCAACTCCACTGTGTAGCGGCCAAGGAACGCTTCGTAGTCGACTCGACCATCTTCGCGAGCGGCTTCAGCACCCACGAGCAGATTAAAGTACGACAGAAAGCGTGCGTCAATGCCCAGTACTTCGACGAGAGCGTCCTTCCACTGAAGCTTGGTCACCGCGCCCGAGCCATCCACGTCCGCTCGTGTAAAAGCTGCTCCTAACGCCGATTTCTTCTCGCCGAGCAATTCCACCAACGACATCATCGTTCGTCGCTCGAGGCGCCGTGCCTTTTTTCGCCACTCATTTTTTCCAGCGTCACTCAGCTGCTGCAGAGGCTGGGAGTAGTACTGTACAACGTGGGGTTTCAGGTTTCCATTCTCGACCACCTGAAGCTGAACAAATGCACCCTTGTTGTTTTGCGAGCCGCAATAGCTTGACGCCGAGAAGATCGTGAGCAACATCCCGTCATGCGTGATCTCGTATCCTTGCTCTTGGCACTCGTGGGAGCGGATCACGAGACTCAACTGATTTAGAGCGCAGAACTTTTGCGTCACATCAGGTCCAAATTCGACACCAGCGCCTCTCTCAGATGGCTTGCAACCGTCCGTATCACGCGGGTCGCTCCATAGTAGATGTGTGAACAGCTCGTCTTCACGGCTCGTTCCGAGCGTCGGCACGTCACGCCTGTGGTTGATGCGCTTGAGCTCTTCAATGGTCACATTCTCGTGGCTACTGAGACCGCCGTGCGTGGCAAACACGCGCTCATTTATCAGCGAGAAGATCGGCAGCAGCTCAAACACGTCTTCAAACATTTGGAACAACTGCACGCACGAGTACTTGCGCGAGCAGCTGATGGCGTCTGAACCGTCAAACTGGATGCTCTCCGAGCTGTATTTGACATAGATCTCGTCCTCAAAGCCAAAGTTCTCGTTGATCATGCGTTCTTCGTGGTTGCCTCGATTGAGGAACACATAGTCCGGATAGAGCAGCTTAAAACTGAGCAGCAGGATCATCACCTCAACGCCGTGAGAACCGCGGTCCACGAAGTCGCCATTGAACAGAAACCACGTCTTTTGGCTGGGCATGCCATTCTTCTCCAGGATAGTCAGCAAGTCTTCCAGCTGGCCGTGAAGATCACCGACGACAATGAGGTTGACGCCAGCGGGGATCACGATCGAGTTCATCGGAGAGGGGAAATTTTCTGTGAAGAGCCTGATAGTCTCGTCAAGAACGTGATGCACATACACGCGATGAAGCAGAATGCCATTGCGGAACTGGTCGATGAGCTTCATTACGGTTTCCAGGCGAAGTGGGAACGAGATGTGGACACCTCGGTAGTGCTCGAGTGACTTGTGGACGAGCTCTTGCTCGTCATGGTCGTCGAACGCAAACTGCGGTGTGTCGTACGAATTGAGCGTCGGCACCATCGACGTGAGCTCACTGATACTCGACGACTTGCTAAGAATGCGGACCATTTGGACCGTCTTCTGCTCCTGCACCGTCTCGAGTAGGTTCCACGTACTGAAATTCAGCTGCGCACGGAACAGCGTCTGCGCCAAGTGTCGGCGGATCGTGCTCTTGATTCGGTTTGCGGAGAGAATTGTATCTGAGTACAGTTCCACGTACCCCAGCCCGACCCGCCGGATCTCGCCGTTCTTCTCAAGCGCCGCGCTAACGAATGCGCCGCTCTGGTCCGAGTCGTCAGTAGCGTCCAGTTTCACGATCTTCCCTGGATATATACCGTACATGAGCACGCGCGTGCCGACCTTTAGCTCCGACTGCTGGATCTTGGCTGGGCTGCAATCACGGCAGATGCGCACAATGTCGTAGTATCCTTGCATGGGCAATCGGTTCACAAAGACGGAGCACTCGTCGCACATGCAAGTTCCGCACTTGCGGCAGTGATGCGGACGAAAGAGTAACGAGAACTCTTGGCAGCACACGAGGCAATGCTGTGTGTTCTGCATCCAAATGGGTCGCAATGCGAGGCGAAACGCCTTCTCCCACTTGACGTAGGTGGTGTCATTGGAGGCGCGCAGCTTCCACGATGTGAGCTGTCCCGTGAGTGAGTAGCCGGTGAGATTCATCTCGAGCTTCTTGCGGTTGAAGGCCATGCCGCGCTGGATGGCAGCGCTGTCATACTCGTCGTCCTGGCGCGCGAGCTCCTTGCCGATGAGCGACACGTTGAGCATGATGACGCCGCGCAGATGCTGCGGAGTCAGCGTGACGTGCACCCGCCGCTGCCCGCCGTTCGTGGGCGAGTCCTTGGGCATGGGCAGCTCGTAGTAGCAGAAGCGGCCGTTGCGGTAAAGCAGAAAGTAGCGAAAGTGCGCGTAGTCGCCGATCTTGATGAGCGGCCCCTCCATGAGCTTCTGGTCCTCATAGTAGTTGCTCACGGGTCCTTCGTCGCTGCCCGCGAGCATCCAGCCGCTCAGCCACGAGCGCGCGTCGCCGTCGCTCTCCATACAAACAGGCGAATCTCTCTCTTCCCGTGGTCTCCTTTCAAAGTCTCACACCACGCTGCCATCAGTCAGCTCGACTCTGGAAGCGTGGAACAGACAGACGAACCAGCAAGGAGGATGGTCGACGCATTCATCGTTTTTCACAGGTTTGGACTTGACTATCGAAAACAGAAGTATACGGTATAGCAGGTGTTCGCCGAGGCAATGTTGGTTCAACTTCAACTTTGCTTCCCGCGCTAACCGGACAAAGCGCCACTAAAGGGAAACATGCGTGCGCGAATGGCCGAGATGACGGCCAAGATGAAGCGCTGGACCGTGCGCGTATCGCTGACTGATGAAGCTGCGCTCGCTTCGAGGGGGTCGCCGTTCTCGCTGCTCGCAGAGCTGGTCTCAGCGACGAGAACGACGCTGCTCATGGTGCTCGCGGCCGGCGCGCACCACTTTAACGCACTCGATCAGCTCTCGCGTCTGTGCGCGCACGAGGTGAGCAAGCCAGAGCGGGGCTCTGCGTGGATAGAGTGATGACTTGGTCTCTCTGTGTAAATTTGACCAGCGAATCTGGACGGCCGTACTAAAGCCAACGCCTCACGGCTGCAAGCAACTAGTGGCTTTCGTGCCACGATTCACATCGGCGGAGAATGTCGCGAACGAGATCCATCGACTCGCTCAGAGTATACAACTTAATGTTGCTGTGAATCCAGCCAACTGCGATATTGTGCCTCGCTTCGGTACGGCCTTCGTATTCGAAATTGAACTCATTGGGATTGACAAACGCGAAAATGTTGCAGTGATTGACGAACTGGTCGCCGGAATGCTCATGCATGATCTGGAAGCTGCTGGGTATTGTACACACCATCAGCAGCGAGTGTTCATCGGTGCTAATATGATTGAGGCCAGATGCACCGTTATTGGAGACGCTACCGAGCGACAGATTGTTATGAATTCGGATTTGTTCATACGCGGCGTGCCGACAATGGTCGTACCAGAGATTTCGTGGCATTACAATCCGTACCAAAAACGTTGCTCCATCGAAATGGTCATTTGTGATTCTAGATTCGCATTTACGAAATTGTTCTCACGGTGCCGTGATCAACGAGTAGACTTGCATCCCCGTGGTCATGAGACTCAAGACCATCGCCGAAGGTGCTGAAGTGGGCGATGATGGCAACGATGAAGTAGAGCCCGCGTGGTCTCCAAACACGCGTATTCGAGTGCTCCCTCGTTTAAGTGAAGGCTGGGTAGTATCCCACGTCGAGTATGTCTGTGTTCTTTCGGACCCTCCGCGAAAAATGATTGCATCTCACGTCGCGTGATCTTTGGGAGTAGCTGCGAGTCATTTATGACATCACTCATGTTAGCTATGGCTATTGCATCCACAATCTTCTCGTTGCGAGTGAGCGTCTCACCAAAACGTGCTCTCATCGATTTAGGCCGGTGAACCCTAAAGGCAACGTTCCACAGTCCATGGAAGACTTCCAACGCTACTGGCTACAAGTCCACGGCATCCGTACGTGCCTCATTTTCGTTGGATATCTCAGCTGCACATCCCGAATTTGCATATGCACGCTCAGGGCTCCCACAAGATTTCGGCGGCTATGTGCGGGTTCGATTCACGAGCAAGACAGTCCTGACATACCCGGCTTGCTGTGTCTCGACGGATTGGAGTCCACTCTTTAAGGAGACCCGTCTGGAAGGACTCGATCTAGTTCGTGGGTTCGCCACAATGATGCGGCAACTTTATGGAGCTCAGGCCGTATCAATATCAAGCCCACAAGATCTACCCGAGAAAGCTGCAAGCCTTCTTCCTGCTTCAGCCCTTCTTAGATGCGATGCTGATTTGCCTACACGGCAGCAACAAGCAACAACTCCGCATGCGAGGACGTCAAAGAGAAGAATGATCACGCGTGATCGATATGCCGTGGCGTAGCAAGTCAACTTCAACTGCGGGCTTGTGTGTGGCCGGTTTAGTAGGATTACGAACGTTTGAAATCAAAACGAAGGATAGCATTCTCGATCTTGAGCAAATCTTCCTTGGTAGGTGTCTTCGCAAAGTCGAATACGGGCTCCAAACCTTGCGGTTTGGCCATTTTGACGAGCTTCGCCACGTACAAGACTCGCTGCTCTTCTGATAACGGTAGCAGGAACCTGCAAAACAAAGAAACAAGTCAAATTTGTGCATCGGAGCAAAGACTCAAATTCAACCAAGCCTCACGTAGGAGCCTCGACGCTCACGGTAGCGCGGTCTCGAAGCAGGTTGTTGAAGCCAGGTGCGTCTACCTCCGAGTCTTTCTGAAGAATGTGGCAGTGCTGCGATGACAAGAAGACGTGGTCGAAGCGCTGCATGTACCGCTTTTTCGCGTACAGGTCTTCGATTCTACCAGTCAGCGGGATAATCTTGATTTGTCGCGAAGTCGTTAGGTGCTGCTTATTAGATACCGGCATACAAAGACCAAGACCGCACCTTGACGTTCTCAAACGACTCGACAATTGCCTTCGCTCGTCGTTGGGCGTCACGCTCGCGCGTCTGTTGCTTTTTGCTCACCAAGTCTTGGTTCAACTCTTGGTTGGAAACCGTGTCGGCGTCGTCCTCCAGCTCTTCAATGCGAGGGAGATCGTTGTTATCAGTCTTGCTTTCTTCGTTAGTGCTACTGCCGTCCAAGCCCGACTCGCCGATGCCGCTGTACACGTCGTGCGCCTTCTTCATCTTGTACAGCTCACCCGTCTCCATTTCGTACAAGTACGACAGCACATTGTACACGGCCACTTCCGTTGTGTTCTGCACGCCACAGGAAAGAGTCGTGAAGCTATCAGACCCAGCTCCTTCTGATCACTAGCAGCAGTCCAAATGACTTACATGGCGGTTTTGCTCGACCCCGGTGCCCTTGTTGTGGATTTCAAAGAGCTGTTTCGCTAGCTTATTCGATGCGTCACACTGGACGCCGAACGAGATGTACGGTCCAATCACGATGTCTGTCCACACGCCACGACAGAGCACGGAACCGTGGTGCTTCTTGTGGGCCTCGGTATACGCCGCCAGGGACCGGTTCGGTTCCGTGTAGCTCTGGTCGCCAAACTCAAACGCAACGCCTGTGTTGCGCCAGCTGCGGAATTGCTTAATGTGGATCACACTCGCGTTCTCAATCTTTCGCAATGTCATCTACAACAAACGGCTGGTTGGCTCATTGAACGGGACAAGCGTTGGGCACGAGCGGAGGTGCGTACGGTGTAATCCCAGTCAATGAGGTTGTCTCTGTAGTCGTATCGGGTCTCGTAGTAGTGGCGGAGGCGATGGTCGCGCAGCTTGACCACTGTTGACAAATGTGGTCAGCAAGCGCGTATTCTACTTTCCATTTTATTGCTCGCACGTACTGTCAAAGCGTACTTTGGGCGACCAGCTCTGGAACATGTCGACCATTTCGTCGCGGGTCTTCATTTTCAAATGCGACAGGTCGACTTGGTCGGCGAGCCAGCCGCGCTCGTAGTGCACGAGCTCCAGCAATGCCTTGGCTTTCAGCTGAATGTACTCGGCTGTTCGCTCTTGCACAAGCGCGTTGCCAAACACTTCGAGGAAGACGCTGCATCGCTGCCGAATGGGCAGCTCCCAATCCTGCGCGATTTGCAGCAGCAGCAAATGACGTGCGAGCGGCTCCACCGACTTCTCGTACACGTAGATGTGTAGTGGTCGCTTGGCCGTCGCGCTGTGGCGCCTGCGGCTCGCGATGGTCGCAAGCGCATGGCGAATGTCGCCCGGGCCGAGTAAAAGCAGCGAGACAGGCGCCGTCTCGTCGCTCTCGTCGGCCCCTCCAACGGCTTCTCCCGCCTGTGGCGAAGAGCGCTGAAGGTCGAAACCCGGCGAGAACCCCCACATATTGACGGTGCCCAGACTCATCATGAGCGCACTCGTGGTGCGTGCCATCCTGGTTGCTCTTTCAGTGATGCGCAGGCAGGGCGACTACGCATCTCTTCCATTTCCCGACGATCCTGAACCGACGCGCCGGGAGCTCCATTGCGCTGATTGGTCAATAACTCGAAAAAAGAGTGAGAGTACTGTGAAAACGCGAATAGAGGGGTGTGGATTTGAAGTTTGCTTCTCAAATTTTGTCTTTGGATCTGCTCGCGAAAATGAAGATGCCGGCGATGGCCTCTGCCGCGGCGCTGCTACTGGCGCGCGCACTCGGCTCGCCTCGCATATTCGTAGATGACGGTTTTCCGCTTGCGCTCTCGGCGTTCGAATTGCAGCAGCTGCGCACGTGTCCGTGCGAGACGCAGGCGCTGTGTCTGCCTGTGGAGTGGACGGCGGCGTCATCGCCAGTATCTCGTAAGAAAGAGGTCTTCGCCTTCTCAGTCGCAACGGACGACCGCTGGAAGCAGTACGACTGGGACCGTGTGACAACCGTTGCGTGGAATGTGGACAAGCAGCTGCTCTGCCACGCGCACAGCAAAGGCGTCAAGGTCGTGGTCAAACACAATTTTGACGAGCCGGACAAACTGTGTGACGCCGCGGCGAGGCGCCAGTGGGTCCAGGACACGTACGAGAGCATCGTGGAAAACCACGCGGATGGGGTCAACATCGACACGGAGCAGCCCTTGTTCGGAGAGCAGGCTGCGTGCCAAACGCGGCTCGTGCAGGAGCTACGAGCCGAGCTGCAGCTCCATCCGCTGACGGCCAAGTCCCAGGTGAGCCTCCACAATGAAGACTTTGTGTTTGCTGGCATCCCCTAACACTTGAGGTTGTGGTGACCAAAGATCACGTTCGACGTGCCATGGGCGCCGCGGCCGATCGACGGCCGCTACTACCAGTGGAAAGAGCTCTCGGAGGTGGTGGATTTCTTCTTTGTCATGTCGGTACGTTGATACAGCAAACTAGTTGAACCTCACGAGCTCATCACCCTGTGCCTTCATTATGAGCTAGTACGACATGCGGAGCCAGATCTACTACCAGTGTCTCGCGGCCGCCAACTCACCACTGGCGCTCGTCGAGCAAGGCCTCCATGAGTTTATCCGCGCGTTCGACATCTCCCCAAGCAAGCTCGTGCTCGGCCTGCCCTGGTACGGATACCGCTACGCGTGCGAATCATTCAGCGCGGCCCAGTCGCTGTGCTCGATTGCGCCGCAGCCGTTCTTCGGTGCACCTTGCAGCGACGCCGCCGGGTCTCAATTGGACTTTGGCGATGTTCAAAAGCTGCGCAACGAGCATGGAGACAGCGCGCGCCACTGGGACGACATGAGCCAGACGCCGTATCTGCTGCTCCAAGAGAAGGAGAAGGAATCGACTGAGACCACAACGACCCAGCTGTGGTTCGACGACGAGCAGAGCCTGCAGCTGAAGTACGCGCTGGTCAAGGCGCTAGCTCTGCGCGGGGTCGGCATGTGGAACGCCGACACGCTCGACTATGCTGGCGACGCAGACGGCGCGCGTCGCATGTGGCAGGCGCTGGATGCGATCTATTGACCGTTTCGGGGCTGTTTTAATCGTTTCGGATTCGTGTTTTATACAGACTCATACAAATGGCCAGTGAAAAGGTTGGTTTCAAGGTGGTTTCTACGACTGTCTTTTTCTATTTGATGCGATCTTGAAGGGTTGTGTGCAAGTTGTCATCCGCCCCACCTGCCCACATGGGCACTCTCATGCGACCTTGGTTCGTCGAAAGGGCAGAAAGAAAGATACGTCGTTTTTCTATAGAACTGGATATGGGGCAACACTGTTGGCGGCACTCGCTCGCGCCGACCGCATTCTGGATTCGCGAGCCACAGCCGCAAAAGACCTTCTCTCTTTCAGAACACCAGGCCTCACAAACAGCAGGAGCAAAAGCAGACGGCGCGTGTTTCGAAGATCAGGTCGGCTCCTCTTCTACTTTCGATCTTCGCTATTCAGATACCAGCAAGGCCGAGCATCACGTGGCATTCGTTGCATTGAGGCTGGCAGACGTGACGGTGACTCGCAATCTGCAATCGTCTTCCCGTCCACCACAGCCCACACAGGAAAAAGATACTACAGAAAACCGCATAATGCTCTCCAAACGACCGCATTCACCACGTACACCGAGCTCATCTTTGTCGCCATCACAAGATCCCGAGTCGGTCTTCGTTGGAAACAGTAGCCACTTGAAATCGGCCATGAACGTCTCGACTCCGTCCACGGCCCCGTCGTTCTTGTCTGACATGGTGGCGACTCCAACTGGCACAGCAACACCTTCGAAAATGGATTTTCAATCACCCATGCCTCCTCACGCTCGCCTGGCCTCGGCTGCTATGCTAGCGACTCCGGCGGGGAAGAAGGCTCTCGGTCTCATGCTTCTCGAAGGAGCGACCACGCCGTCGCTTGAACTGCCCATGTCCTGCAACTTCAACGCCTTGAGCAACCACTTCCATCTGCCGCTCAAGATTGCCGCCGAGAAATTTGGGGTCCGGGCGACTGCCTTCAAGAAGCGCTGTCGAGCCATCGGGATCCGCCATTGGCCCTACCGCAAAGTGCGCAGCCTCAAGCGGTCGCTGCAGGAGCTCAATCGGTGTCGCGAGGAAGGCTTGCTCAACGACAAGCAACACCACCAATTGGCAGTATTTCAGTCGCAGCTCAACAAGCTTTTGTCGCCTGAAACATACGGAATTGACCCGAGCGGCCGTTTGCCGCCGGGGACTTTCGACAATGACGACGGAGATGACAACGACTCCTCAGGGGATGCTGATGATGACGATGCCTCGTGTGCGTCCACCCAGAGCCCGCGCGTGCAGGGTGTCACGGCGTTTTCGGATTTTAAGATCACTTCTTTTCGGGCAAAGCGTGCTAAGAAATCCCACTCGACGCATCCCAAAAACCATCTCCCCACTCTTCAGCGAAGTGACTTCGCGCTACCGTCAGAGATCATCACGTCTCCCCACTTCAACGAGCGCACGCCTTCGTACTATCGCTTCACATCAGGTGACGAGCTCCCGACAACGACGAGCGGAGTGGCTGCACCGCTATTCCACAGCGAAGACATCATGCCAAGTGTGTCGGTGCGGTTCGCCTCTCACAGCACCGCGTCAGGCAGCAGTCTTTCAGGCTTCGAGTCGTACGATCCGTTCTTCCAAGACTTCAAGAGTGATTTCACTTTGACGATGGAGGATTTCGGTGGGGAAGAAAATGTCCCGACAAGCTATGGGATTGACCCCTCGGTCCACGACGACTTCTTCCCCTACTTACGTTCTCCGACAATGGCTGCGCTCCGCGCCACCGCCACACCATCCAGCCGCAACATGTCTCGAGCTGACGAGTCTTTACGCTCCGTCTCGACAGATTCTCGCACTGCCAGTCCCAATGAATCCAGCGAAACCGCCGATGAAGATGTCTTTCTTCAAATCTCACCAGATTATGGGTGTTTGGTGTGAGCCCAAGTTTCCTAGCCATGATTGTTGGCCAGACTTCTAGGTGCATGTTGCTGCAGGTGGTGCGCGATTATAGTAATACTCCCCACTGTTGTATAATATAACGCAAAACGATTCATTTGTCCGCCAATTGGTTTCATGATCTGTCCCAGAAAACCTCATCGACCCAACCGAAGTCGAGCATCTAGAAGCATGAATGTGAACTCGGCTACTTTCTGGGACATCGTCAATGCGTACATCGGGTTGTCACTGGTGATGCTAAACAGATTTGGCGATATGACGATAGCTACACCCCAAAGCATCCGTGGAATGTGAATCACTCCAATGAGGTGTTCTCGTCAAGTCAACTGTGGTAGAGTACTGACCTAGATTTCGCGCGGACATTTTGTTGGCTTTTTCTTGCATCGCAACATCTGCCATGAGGTCGAGTAGCCAACGCACAAGATTGCCGTGTAGCGGCGGAAATGCTTCAATCGATGCCAGAATACTTGTTGGGTCCTAAGAACGAGCTGTGAGTAATCGATTCTCAACGTGTAATGAAAACTTGAGAACGTACTTTCAACTCGCATGTCTTGTATATGTGCTTCTCTGGTATGACATTGAGGATGCTTCGTGGGAGGTCGCGGAACCACACCTATGAGTACAGGGGAGGGTAATTTGACGTTTTGCCAATTGCTGCAATCTGGGGCATTCATTGGCAAAGCACCTACCTTTATCAGGTTGGCGATAATGTGGACATCTTTGCAGGCAGCGTACGTCCCATCATTGATGGATTGTTTGACTTGAGCGCATTTCTCTTTGTCTGGGGCAAGGCGAAAGACCCCTTCAGCTGATAGGCCGTTGTTCTTGATTAACGATTCCTTAAGCATCTGGAGCACTGCCGGGATCTTTTTCGGATACCCGGGCACGTGGCGCTTGGGAACTGCCTCCAGCGGAAGTCCGAACTGGTGATTTAACCGTCTCCACGCCCACGGCAGTCCTTCGTAGCGTGCCAGGTCGTTATTGTAGGTGACATGGAGTTCTTGTCGGGTTTTGTACGGCAGACTGATACAGTCTTTGCAATCGACCGAGCCACTCGGAGCAGTGTCTCGGGTGCCCGAGCTCGACATCTCGCTCGTGTCGAATACAGCCGAACGTGCAGTGATGTCTTCACGGGAAACTGGGTGACAGATGCCCGAGGTGTTGTCCTGTAAAGAATCCGCTGCCCAGTAGGAAACCGCGTCTATCAGTCAATTCAACGACGAATTTTGAACCGAGAGGATCGTTCGTGCACGTACAGAAGTTACTTTTATCGACCCCACATGAGCCAACGTCTGAACCGCGGCCGTCGATCACTGCTTCATGTGAAGCATGTATCTTCTTGCTCTGAGTCGCTGCTAGCGCTGCCTTCTGGACTTCAGTAAACTGAGCGAGTAGATGGTGGTTTGAGCTACGCTTGGCAGTAGACCGCATGATGATGCCTGCTTCCTCAGCATGCACATCAGCATCAGGCGCCACCTCAGCAGATGATAGTATGTCTTGAACACGAGGTGTCGACACTGACGACGAGTTGGCGCTTTCATCTCCTGACTCTTTGGGGTAAAGAGGCTGCTTCCCCCGTCGAGACCGAGGCCAGTCGGGCTGAGATTGTAGCGAGGCGACCGCTGCGTGCGCCGACTATAAAACATCCCCCAGTGAGTTCCACGCCGTCCTCCAAGCCAGAGAGATCTGGTTGCACCTTGATCATCGTCGATCTTCGGTTGCTGTCAAGTTTGAAAAACCCAATATCATACAGAAGCGCGAGGAACTAGCGACAGTGCTTCACTTGTAAGAAGACTCCAGCGACCGCACACAACCAGAGAAGCCTCCCCACCTCTTGCGTAGTCGTGCGAGTCTCAAACATCTTCTTCACAAGACGTCTGATTTCTGGCGTATATAAACAGCGAGTCAGCTTCCATCCTTTTCAGCAGTTCGCTAGCGCAAATCGCTCGCTCGCACGCACCGTCCACGTTGTTGAGGATCCCGCCCACCACTTGCGCGCATTCGTCGGCCTGCTCCACCGAGTGGAAGCGGAATCCGTAGCAGCCGCCGTCGGCGCTCGTGAACTGCCAGAGCAGCTCGTCGATCCGCGCCCACATGCACTTGGCGCTGACCACGTCGTTCACGACCACTTTGCCCGTCTCGAGCACCCACGCGACGAGCCGGAAGTTGCGCATGAGCTGGTTGCGCGGCGAGCCGTCGCTCGAGGCCTCTTTCTCCATTTCCAGAAACAGGTGCAATTGTGTCCACGCACCGTCCGCGATCGGCCGCCAGAGCGCGCCGCCGCTCTCGACGCCGCCGTCGTCGCTGGAGGCCGCCGCCGCGTCCTCGTGCCGAGAAAACACAACTGCGAGGGCCGTGTACACCACGATCTCACTGGTGTATAGACAGGACGGATGTAAATCGTCAGCATTCTCATCTCATCTGCATGCTGCTGTTGAAAGCGTACACCCATAGAGCAAGTACCTCATGCGCTTCCGATTCTGTCGGCGCGTTCCCACTTTCTCTTTATTGTTGGGGGGGGGGGGG
>JAADWZ010000108.1:0-72207 GCA_023336445.1 Pythium dissimile | reverse complement strand
TCGTGAACTTCACGTAGAACACACGCGTGTGGCCGTTCTTCTGCGCCGTGTGGATCTCGGCCGACTTGAGATACTCGCCCGCGTTGAGCGTGAGCGTCGCGTCCGAGCCGCCGTTGCCGCCGTGGCGGAAGGTCGCACCGCCGACCGTGATGGACACTGCGTCCACACGGGCGTTACCACGCACCGTGACCGAGGTCACCTTGCCCGCCGGCACGGCGTTGACATCCGTGAACGGAGTTCCCCATGGCCCGCCGACGGTGTTGCTCTGGCGCAACGCCGCGTTGACTGACCAGCTAAAGGTCGACGAGATCGGTACGTGGTCGGAGAGCTGCTTGCCGTCAGGGCCAGTAAACTTGGCCGACTCGGTGTTAAATTGGACCAAGTTCAAGTTGAGCAGGTTGTTGCCGCGAAAGAAGATCTTGTCCACGGTCTCACAGTCGTTGTTGACCTTCTCCAGGCTACAGGCCAACGCATCAGCGCCAGCCGCCGGCGGGTTGTTCTTGCGGATGTACGAGATCCACGCGTCCGTCATGCCGAGACGAGCTGGGATTTCACGGATGTTGTCCAACGAGCGAGTGTAGCGAGAGTTGGAGTCGCCGAAGATGACCACGGCCTGGTCCTTGGAGTTGGCGTTCACGTAGTCGATCAACTGGTTGATGTTGGCTGGACGCGCGACCTGGTCGGCGGCCGACGTGCCGGCGTCCGTGTGCATGTTGTACACATCCACAAACACTCCGTCGGCTAGCTGCACCTGCACGCGCGTGAAGCCCTTAGGAGTGAGACAGTCGGCGCTGTCCGTGTTGCTGCACGTGTTCCACTTGACACGCTCAGTGTCCGTAATCGCCGTGAATGGGAAGTTGGACAGCGTGTTGAGTCCGCTGCCGAAGGGCACGCCGCCGCTGGTGGCCGTGCGGTGCGCGTGCTTATTGGCCGCGTACAGCGCCGCGTGGTAGTTGAAGTCTTCTTGCACGTTGACGATGTCAAAGTTGCTGATACGCCTGCCTAGCTCGGGCGTGTTGACCTCTGGGTTGCCGCTGGAGATGATACCTGGCAGACCGGCGACGTTGCAAGTGAGCACCGAGAGCTGGCCGGACTCCTGGAGCGCGCGATGCATGGTGAGGCGAGGAGAAGGGAGGCCTACTGGATCGGAGGGGAAAGAGGAAGTGAGCAGAGAGAAGAGAGACTCTGGAAGATTCCCCACTCTCGCGCCTCTTGCGTCTCATTGAGAATGCAAATCTTGCGTACAGTAAACAGATTATATAGTAGTAGATCGCTGAAGTCGTGAGGCCCACAAGTCAATCTTCTCGCGTGGAGCTTCACATCACATCAGCACGAGTCGTCTCTGAAAGAGGTTCGATTTGTACATTTCTTTAATTTGATGGAATTCGGATTTGGCATAATATTCATTGTATAGTTTGAGTTCCGACCAAGGAACGGAGATTATCCTCACGTGTACGAACAATATATCGATTTATAAAAATGATCCCACCGTCAGCAATCGGCATAGAAAAAATTGACCTGTGCTGACTAGTCTGGCGCGTCACGAGTCGTGGTACCCTTTAGCAGGGAGGATCGGAAACTCAACGAAGAAGATTCAGTCGTCAACCCTGCAGTCGTCAACCCTGCACTCTACAACGCCGAGTCCTTATTTAGAGTTGAGGTGTCTCCTATAGTGAGAGCAATCGCTGACTGTCTGCAGTGTATCAACCCTCTCATGGCTACGCGATGGCAGTGGCCGCGGAAAGCGTCTCAGTGTGGCGGACTGCACTGTATCGTTAGCAGACTGAACAGTACTCGCCATTCAATTAGTCTTGTGAACGTTGTTCAAAAGATTCGAACGCATTGAACTCAAAGATCCGCTTCAAGGTTTGACGATTCTGATACCATGAAAAGAGAGAAAGATAGATCAGTGAAGGCAAGCTGACGCACCATGGAACCAGTTGGCGTCAACAGTGGGATTTGTCGCGCGACTTCCCGCCAAGATTCAACTTCAATGCACTTGGCGTCCAAGCTCAGGTGCAAGTGACCCCATCTCACGCGGCAGCCATACTGTAAGTAGCCGGACAGAGTGAGAATTGACAGTGAGTCACAGTCACAGTCTGTGAGTGTGTGTGCCACACAGTGTGAGGAGATTTTATTCTGGTGCTGGCAGTTGAAGCGTCAAATGAGGAAGATTCAGACAGCCAGTACCATTTTAATAGTGAGATTCAGACAGCAAGTACTATTCTAACTGTGCTTGCAGTCTGAATCTTCCTCAATTGACGCTTCAATACAATCAAGTAAATAGCAATAATACCATGGAATACTCGGGAAAAACGCTGGGCAAACTTCACAATGTCAGAGGACTTTTACTTCATAACCTTTTTCAAAAATACTATTACGGCAACTAACGATAGTATCTATTCAACACATCGATCTGTCCACGCATGCGCGTTTGTTTCACTCCGTTCGCTCGTGTTAGACTTTTGTGTAGACAACACCGAGTGCGCTCACCTCGTCGCCGGCGCGGCCGTGGAAGCCGGCGATGTGGAAGCCACTTGGCGCCGTGTGGGTCACCTTGTTGGACGTTTCCGTCCCGGCCGCCAGCGTGTTGTTGGTGCTGGTAGTCAACTTGACGTAGAAAACACTCGTTTTCCCGCCGATCTTGTCCGTGTGGATCTCTGCCGACTGGACAAACTCGCCTGACTTCAGCGTGAGCGTCTGGAGGTCGCCGGCCGGGCCGCCATGGGCCAACGTCTTGCTGTCCACCACCACGGAGACTGCGTCCACTCGCTTGGTACCTCGCACCGAAAACGCTGTGGGTTTGGCGCCTGTCGGGAGAGCGTTCACGTCCGTGAACGGTGTGTTGTGTGGACCACCTACCGCAACGCTCTGACGCAGCGCGGCGTTCATGGTCCAGCTCAACGTCGCCGATAGCGGTACGTGGTCCGACAACTGCTTGCCGTCCGCGCCGGCGAACGCGGCCGACTCGGTGGTAAACTTGACGAGGTTCAGTTTCAGCAAGTTGTTGCCCCGGAAAAAGATCTTGTCCACGACCTCGCAGTCGTTGGTGGTCTTCTCGAGGTCGCAGGACACGGCCTCGGCGCCCGCAGCAGGCGGATTTCCCTTGCGCGCGTGCGCCACCCACGCGTCCGTCGTTCCCGTGCTGGCCACAAAGTCGCGGACGTTGTCGCCCGCGCGCGTGTACCGCGTATTGGTGTCGCCAAAAACCACCACCGCCTGGTCTTTCGAGTTGGCTTTGATATAGTCGGCAAGCTGGTTCATGTTGGCCTTGCGCGCTGCCAAATCGCCGTCTTTCGTGCCGGCGTCCGTGTGGAGGTTGTACACATCCAAGTACACGCCAGCGACGAGCTCGACCTGCACGAACGTGAAGCCCTTGGGCGTCATGCAGTCCGCTCCGTCGTCGTTGCTGCACTTGCCCCACTTGACGCGGTCCACGCCACCAACTGCTGTGAAGGGGAAGTTGGAGAGCGTGTTGAGACCGCTGCCGAAAGGAACACCGCCGCTCGTGGCCGTGCGGTGGGCGTGCTTGTCGGCCGCATACAACTCTTTGTGGTAGTTGAAATCTTCCTGCACGTTGACGATGGCAAAGTCGCTGATGCGCTTGCCGAGCTCGGGTGTGTTCTTGCTCGGGTTGCTGCTCGAGATGATGCCTGGCAGACCGGCGACGTTGGCGGTGAGCACCGTGAATTCGCCCGCTTCCTGGAGTCCGCGCAGCATGTCTAGTGTTTTGGTGAGTTGCCCGATAGGAGCTGGAGCTGGAAAAATAGAAAATGAGAACGCGTCGGGCAACTCAACTTGAAGGTTTCAATTGTGTCGAGTGTCCACAGCGGATACAGTACACTCCTGTCCTCCATCCGGTTCAACTCGGCGTCAGCCACTACTCGGAGATTTCTCCAGTATGTCGAACTGTAAATTTGTATGATGGATGAGAGTCTGGTTCTGAATAAATGACCACTTTGTACATAAACCAGACATGATTCCTAAATTTCATCAAAACTTGCACATAAAAAAACAGTCTCTCATAATCGGCTCGCTCCAAGTCTCCCGTCCATGGCATTTTCACCCGTCCAGCTGGTCCACCATCATAGTACAGTTTTTGGATGTTGTCAAGCAAGTCGTCAAGATGCCGCGACTCTCATTTAGTGCAGATGGTCCGGTGTTCCACAAATAATGGCATCGCCACCTTTACAAACAGCGGACTGTCCGCCTTGTCGCTTCCATGCTCATCCATCGCGCCAATCCATCAGTTTGTGGCTGAACCCATGATCGACGAGCCGCTGAAAATTCTCGGTCGGTTCAACTTGAAAGAACTGTACCATGGAAATCCTCACATGGACGCGAGGATCCGCTTGCAAGCTGTTGTCTCCACGTTTGGACTTGAAGCAGCTGGATTTCCAGTGGCGATGAGGCGTGTACAGTCGATCCCATCAACGCGTCGAGCCCTCAATCAGTGCCACCACCCCGCATCTTGGTCGACAACGCCACGTACATCGCCACCACCACGTCCAGGGTTCCGCGCGGACGACACCGCTTCGTGTCTCTCAACTCTCTTGCGAGTGCTGCACGCGCGACCTCAACTGGCCCACGAACGCGTCGATCTTGAGGTGCCACGGCACAAACGGATGAGGGTTGCGAAGCGCAGCGATCGCGGCGACTGCCGCTGCGAACTCATCAAACTCCATGTGCGAGTCGTCGTCACTTTCTGTGGACATGCCAGCGCGGAAGAGGTAGGCAGCGCCGCGCTCGTCAAGGCGGAGCGTCATGGCGTCGGCGTCTCTATCGCGGGTTCGTTGCACATCGAACAGCCCGAAACTCAGTAGAAAGCGGACGAACTGATCAAGCGCCATACTGCTATGCTTGCTCTTGAGTTTCCTGACGTGGTCCAACTGGTTTACAACCACGTCGGTCTCTTCACGATCCGCTTGCTCGGCTTTGGATTCCGAAATTGCCGTAAATTGGTAGAATATCTGTCGCAGGAACGCACGATTCTCGAGCAGCACGGCCACGACGAGTGGGTTCTTGAGCTTGCGATGGAAATCCTCCTCGTGGCACTTGTTCCGGTGGTCGAATGCGTTGGGCGCGACAACTTCGCGGCAAAAGCGTTCCACAATTTGAGCAACCGTGGCGGTGGACGCCATCAGATCCATTGGCTTGTTGCGATTCCGCCTGAGCAGTCGATGCCTCTGCAAAGCTGTTGAGACCAATAACGCGACAAACTGACGTTTATCCACCACACACTCGCCACCATTCGCAAAGCCGGCGACGCGCGTTGATTCGGATCCTCGGTCAACGCCGTCACCGCCTCGTACAGTCACTAGTGGGTTCGTCGTCGCTGCTTGGATAAACAGCTTTTCGCACAGCGTCGCGGATACACTGTGCTCTTGAATCAACGCCAAGTCTCGCACCAAGGCCATCCACCGATCTTTTGTCAGTCCGCTCGAGCCATTTGAATAGCGAGCCGAGCTATAGCAGTCAAACAAACGTGCAACACACAGCGAGTATCGAAGCAGAACAGCTTGTAGTTGCTGCTTCAACTGAACAGCACAATCGCATTCTCCTGGATTCGAACCTAACGAGGCAGTTGACTGCGCGATGAACGCTTCAACAAACCGGATCTCGTGGAGCACCGAGAGTTCGTCCTTCTCGACGCACAGACCCGTCCATTTCCGTAAATCCACGGCCGAGGAGTAGTGTTCGTCCGCACTCACAATCGTTTGAATAGCACGATTAAGGTAGAAGAATTCAGTGAGGCACTCGTACTGTGGCGATTTCGCGGCTGTGCGAGCACGCACACGCCGAGCAGCGACACGCCACGCGAAATTCAAGAATGCTCGCATGGCTTGCACCGTGTCTATCTCCGTCTCGCTACGAGAGTTGCTTGACTTTGACCGATCCGCTGCTAGCGCAGACACTCGATCCATCAGCCGGCGCGCTGCGTTGCGCGTGTACACATTCGGATCATTCTCGGTCAACACGAGCGCGTGGCTTGACAACTGCTGCCAGTGATCGACAACCGCCTCGTTCGATTCAGGCGCACAGCAAGACGCGTCGTTCAATCGGTTGATGGAGAAATCGACCCAGAAACTGGACCCACCAAAGAGCTCGAGCTCCAGTAGCGCGTCGTAGAGTTGAGTGAAGTGGACCCCACTCGGCGTCTCGTTCGCCCTCTCGAGGATCACAACGTACAGCGCGTCCACATCGCGCTCTGGTGGGTCGGTAGCGATCCCTCCCTGGGTCAAAAATTGGCGCAGCCTGTCACGATTTAGACCGCAAAGATACCTGTCTGTACTGCCACCAATACCAGCGCGGCGCGCGCGCGTCTTCACTGCGGTAGCTTTTGGCTTGGTCCCTGCTATGTCCGCACCACCGCCAACTTTCGAACTGGCTTTGGTGGCAGCAGTGGCTTGTAGTTGTTCTTCTTCTTGTCGCTGCTTGGCTGCATACAGCCTTTGTTCCTCTTCTTCCTTCACGAGCCGAATGAACAATGCGCGGAGCTGGGTCATGCGCCAATGCATCTGGGTCGCGAACGTCTCCATGAGTAGCAAAAGAAAAACGTCCAGTGGCACTTTGCGCTCGTCTCCGGTTGGCTGGTAAAATGGACCAAGGCGGTCGAGAAGCTCGTCTTGGGACGGTTTACTAGAAAACTTCAGTACAATTTTGTTGAAACTTTCCAGAGTCAACGGATATCCGGAATTAGCGGCGATGGCATTGGTGAAGTCCAGCTTCACGCGGTCCAGCAAGGACGCTGGCTTTGGTGCATCGGCACCGGGCGCTACAAAGGGGGCCATGGCACTCGCGCTGGACGTAGCACCGGCAGTGTGGGGTCGGTTCTTTCTTCGCTTCTTGGACGGAGACACTGGAACACTTGGTTTCGGTTCAGCGGCTGTAACAGCGGGAGTGTTCGCCCTGGTGGATACGACGACAGGCTTGGCTGGAGTGGGCTTTTTCAACGATTTCACGTGCAGGAGCTGATAGACCATGCGCGTGAGGTACAGCGCCTTGAGCGTGCAGACGTGGCGGCCGAGTCGGTCAGAGGTCCCTGCAACTCCAGATTCCATGTCGTAGTTGATTCCCAGTTCGATGGCCTCACAAGCCTGCAACACCCACAGCATAAAATGGAGCTCTTCCCGCCCACGTGTTCCTTCTAGAAAGTCACAAAATAGCTGGATGTCTCCGTACATATCACGCAATTTGGCCAGCACAAGCACAAACCGTCGAAGATTCGCAAGCGCGTCGTCTTCAGTCTCATGGCGCTCGAGAAAATAATGCAGCACAAACGCTGGCAGCGGAGGGGTCGTGTCTCGGTGCCATTTGGCACGGCCGCACACCTGAGGATCGATCCGTCGCGCTTCTTCCGCCATCAGATACTGCTCATAAAATACCCAAATCAGCTGCCGCACTCTCGCTATGACGAACGTATCGGAGACCCATTCGTCCACTGATATTGCGACCGACGTGGGATCTTGAGGGGGGTCTTGTTTTGATTTCTTCTTCTTCACAAGAGTCGCGCGTGGAGCTGACGGTGGAGCGCCCGTGGTCGGAGCATTCGCTCGCTTGCGCAGGTTGGATTGAGCTTTGGCAGCCTCACGCTCTTGTTCGGTCATCGCCAAATCGGCCAAGAAACGCCGAATCTGCCCGTCGTCGTCGTCGTCGATACGGCCAGCGTTCTTCTCACTCTCGGCAAGCACACGACTCAGCCACGATGTTCGAGCGACTGATTCGCTCAAGACGGTAGTGGCCAATACAGATTGTGGCAGCAGTGGGTGAGCAACATCCACGGATGGCGAAGATACAGAGTCATCTTGGGCTACAACAACTGTTGGCGTAGCTTTCAGTATGGCCACCTCTTGTTTGGGTGCTTGCACAGCGCTTCCAGGTCGATAGTACTGCGGCTTTGATGGGGTTGTGGTCGTGGAAATTGTAGTGGTAGTGGCCGCCCCACGCATTGGTCCTTTTGTTCCAGGCTGGTTGAGCATCAGCGACTGCATCTTCAGATTCAAACTGATCTCGGTCTCTCGCAGCCGCAGACTCTCCATCTCCAACAGCTTGACGCGCTTTTTCTCCGACTGCAGCTCGCTGCGCAGCTGAGCGACTTCCTGGTCTTTCAGCAGCGACTGCGACAGCTCCAGGAGACGAGCGTTCTGAGATTGGCGCTCTTGGTGGCTGAGACGGATCTCCTGTTTCGCCATTTCCAGCAAACGTCCGTATTCTTTGCACTGGTTCTTGAGCAGCTCAATCTCTTCCGCCGCCGACCGCTCACCTTGATGGTTGCCCTGGCTCGAATTGGTCAGATCGTAGCCAGATAAATCCTCTTCGTCTTCGCGTTGAACGTTGGTCTCGTCGGTCTCTGGTCGCTTACGAGAATGCTGTTGGTCTGCGAGCCGCATAAAACTGCTGGTGACGGCGAGCGTTGCGGCGTGTTGGGTCGACGCAAACTCGCGCACGTCGAACACTTCCAGCTCGAGGTTTTGCTTCTCGGCTTCAAGCTCCGCGTGCGCAATCTTTAGCTGCGCCAATTCGGATCGCACGTTCTCGAAGCTCGTCACGTACACGCCACGCAACAAATCGTCCAGCTCGGACCAGCGGTCCGCAATCTCCACCAGAAAATCTCGGAGATAGCGCTCTTCTTTCGCCGTCAATGACGGCAGTCCGTCCGGCCCAGCAAGCACTCCGTTCGGCAACGTCGTTGCAGTCATCGCCGCTGCGATCTGGCGCATGCCACTGAGTATCAATCGCACGAATTCTTGCGCAGGGCCGCAAGCGATCGCCATCACATCGAGCTTGTGCTCGCGCACTTGGTCAGCGATCGCAAACAAGAGATTGTCGAGCGAGCAGCAGATGCGGAGAATGCGGCTGCTCTCACGCTCGTGCTGCCGAAACAGTGCGTCCGCTTCGTCATCGTCATCATCGTCGTCGTCACTGATGGTGCCAGCTTCTCGGAGACTGGCCAGACTCGACTGCAACGGACGCAACAGCTCCATGAAGCGCATCACCGTCGTCGATGCTGTCTCGGCCTTATTGGCTGCCAGTGACTCGCCAGAGGTCTGCACCTGGGGTTGACTGGTGGATGATACGCGATCTCGTGAGAGGTCGGCCTGCATGGCGTGGATGACGTTTGACTGGCGCGAGTATCGAGTTCTTGTCGGCCCGGAAGAAGAGGAAACTGCCGAGACGCTCGCT
This sequence comes from Pythium dissimile, assembly GCA_023336445.1. Lineage (NCBI taxonomy): Eukaryota > Oomycota > Peronosporomycetes > Pythiales > Pythiaceae > Pythium > Pythium dissimile. The sequence continues at coordinate 63,024 of JAADWZ010000108.1, read as the reverse complement.
AACGTCGCGGCCAAAGACCCTTGTACTGACGACAGCACACTGCTGCGGCGCTGGCGTGATCCGCTGACCGCGTCTCTGGGAGCACTGGTAGGGTTGTTGTTGCTGTTCGTAGTAGTAGAAGTAAGCGCGCGCTGGCTTCGCATTCGCGACACACTGGAGCGGATCTTGTGCGGCAGTTTCCCTTTCTGTGGCGACATGGTCGAGCTCGCGCTGTCAGCAGCTCTATCACTACTAGCAACCGCCACCGCGGCATCCGAGAAATTGAACGGAGTCTTCTTGCTCTTGGCGGACGCTTGGCGCACGACATCTTGCAGTCTTCTGGTGATCGGAGACGCCGGTGCCGTAGGCTGCGACGCCGATCCACTGGTAGCCGACACGGCCACGCCATTCGCGGATAGAAGCGACGAAAGGCGGTACTTGCTATCGATCGGCGAGAGCCCAATCTTTGAGAACTTGGCGGCAGCTGCAGCGAAGAGCGACGCCGGTGGCTGCTCGCCTTCGCCACTCTCGTTGGGCATTCTCCACGTACTGTAATTTACTCGGTGCTTTGTGCACCTACATCACAACCTCTCTCGTTAGCTAACAAACAGTCGAAGAGGCGCGACCCCACACGTGAAAGTGGTCACGTATATAATTGGTGGGGTATAACCGTGGTGCATGTCGACTCGACCTACTGAATGTCTGGTCACTCACCGTGATGGACGAGCCTGCCATTCACGTAGACACGCTGGAAATTGCGTGCATCTCCGTTGTGAATCAGCTTCTGGAACACATCGTGCGACGTGTCGTGATCGCCAAAGTCCAGATTCTTGGGCGCGTGCGTGTCCACGACGATCGCATCGAACGACTTGCCGGCGGCAAACGAGCCTGTCTCTTGTGCAATGCCCAAAGCCTGGGCGCCGCCCATGGTCGCGAGCCAGAATGCATCTTTGTAGTCGATCGCGCGTGTGAATGTGGTCATCTCGAGCGCTTTGCTGGCCAGCACTGCGGTCTGGATCGCGCGCAGCATGCTGGGCGAGTACCCGCCGGCCATGTCCGTCCCTAAGCCGACACTCACGCTGTTTGTCCAGCACCGCTGTACGTCCAGCAAGCCGTTTGCAAAAAAGAAATTGGACAGCGGACAGTGCGCGATCGAGGCGCCACAGGCTGCGAACGTTCCAAGCTCGTGGTCGCTCAAATGGACCGCGTGGGCCATGCAACTGCGTTCGTTCAGTAGTCCAGCGTCTTGCAGCAGCTGCGTGTCGCGCTGGCCCGGATGGAGCTGCTCGACCAAGGCCTCTTCGTCCAGCGACTCGGCCGCATGGGACTGGATCCGCACCTGGTACTTGGCCGCGAGCTCGCCCAGCCCGCGCAGCAGCTCGAGCGAGCACGTGGGGACAAACCGCGGCGTCACCACGGGCCGCACAAGCTTGAGCTTCTTGGCGAGCGTCAAGGTGATAAACCTCTCGGCGTCGGTTAGACTCTGTTGTGTGGATGGGGACACATAGTCGGCCGGAGCGTTCCGATCCATGGACACGAGCCCGACAAACGCGCGCTGGCCACGCTGGGCGACTAACTCCACAAATAGCTCGGTGGCCTCCACGTGGATCGTGCAAAAGTACTGAGCAGTCGTGATGCCTTCGTTGAGCATCCGGTCGAGGAGGAGGCTGTACCACTTAGAAGCGACCAGGGGGTCAGCGAACGACTTCTCCACGGGGAACGTGTACTTGGTGAGCCACTCCATGAGCGGCGCGTCGGTGCCCGTGCCCGTGTACTGGTACTGTGGCGCGTGGACATGGGTGTCGATGAAGCCGGGCAGCAGGAACTGGTGCGCCGCGAGCGTGAGCGACTCCGATTGAGCTTCCGAGGCAGTGAAATGCTCGAGATCTTGCGGTTGGATGGACGCGTGGAACGTGAGAATGCGGCCCGAGAGCGCGTCGATCTCGACAAACGCGTCCTCGTGGATCTCGACGGCGCCGCGCGACGGCGCGTGGGCCACGCGGCCGCGCACGAAGCGAACGCGGTCGCCGAGTGCTGGAGTGGCCATGTTGGTTGAAGTACAAGGGTGGAGTTGGGTGTGGGGAAGAAACCGAACCTAACGGGCGTGGGGAGGAGAAAACACATACGAACTTATGAATCGTAAATATTAGAAATTTGTGGAGCGGGGAGTGAAAAACGTGGTAAATTCTACGTTTTAGGGACTTTAGCCTCAGGCTAAGCCTGAGCACCCCCCATCCTACGTCACCTAAGCGGGTGCGAAAACATGTCGGACGCAAGTGTAAGCCATGCATCGATCGACCTGTCGTGCAGTCAGCATGGGCAGACAGAGACTAGTAGACAGCGACAATTTTTTATTTTTACGTGTCAAAACAACTAATCACTGTTGATTTTGAATAGAACACACAGTTTCGTGATTAGACGTTTAGACACGCGTGTAGACCGCCCCGAGCGCGTCCACCTCTCGGTCCGAGCGGCCGTGGAAGGCAGCGATCTGCCAGCCTGCCGGAGCCGTGTACACCGTCCTGCTGGAGGTCTGCGCGCCCTTGGCGATCGAGCGGCCGTGGCTGGTCGTGAACTTGGCGTAAAACACGCGCGTGTGGCCGTCTTTCTTGGCCGTGTGGAGCTCCATGGACTTGAGGTACTCACCCGCGTTGAGCTTGAGCGTGGCGAGATTGCCGCCGTTACCGCCATGGAAAAAGGTTTGGCCGCCGACCACAGTGTACACAGCATCCACACGGGCGTTTCCCCGGATGGCGATCTCGCTGGGCGTCACGCCCAGCGGCACGGCGTTGACGTCCGTGAACGGCCAGCCCCACGGGCCGCCGAACGAGCCGCTCTGGCGGATGCCCGGGTTGAGCGTCCAGCGGAACGTGGACGAAAGGGGCACGTGATCCGAGAGCTGCTTGCCGTCGGCGTCTTTGAACGCTTCCAACTCGGTGTTAAAGTTGAGCAGCTCTAAGTTGATGTGGCGGTTGCCGCGGAAAAAAATCTTGTCCACGACCTCGCAGTCGTTGGTGGTGCTCTGCAGGTCGCACGCCAGCGCGTTGGCGCCCGCCGCTGGCGGGTTGTTCTTGCGGATGTACGAGACCCACGCGTCGGTCATGCCGGCGCGCGTGCCGAGGTCGCGGATGTTGTCGTCCGCGCGCGTGTAGCGAGTGTTGGTGTCCCCAAACACGAGCACGGCCTTGTTCTGGGCCTGGCTGTTGATGTGGTCGATGAGCTGGTTGATGTTATCGCGGCGCGTGGTCAAATCCTTGGCGCTCGTGCCGGCGTCCGTGTGCAGGTTGTACACGTCCACAAACACGCCGTCGGCCAGCTGCACCTGCTTCCACGTGAACCCTTTGGGCGTGAGGCAGTCGGCGCCTTGGTCGTTGTTGCACTTGTTCCACTTGACGCGGTCGATCTCGCCGAAGTTGGCGAACGGGAAATTGGACAGCGTGTTGAGTCCGCTGCCGAAGGGCACGCCGCCGCTGGTGGCCGTGCGGTGCACGTGGTTGTTGTTGGCGTAGAGCATCGCATGGTAGTTGAAGTCTTCCTGCACGTTGACGATGTCAAACTTGCTGATGCGCTTGGCGAGCTCGGGCGTGTTCTTGGCCGGGTCGCTGCTGGAGATGATACCTGGCAGACCAGCGACGTTGGCGGTGAGGACTGAGAACTGGCCGGATTCCTGGAGCGCGCGGAGCATGGTTGGCAAGTACTGGGAAGTAAAAGAGAAGAGAGGAAGGGAAGCAGCGAAGGCTTGGGGCTGGCGAGGGAAAACTCAAAGTGAGCAAGCAGATTGAGGACTTTGATGTGGAGATCAACGCAGATCCAGCCTGCAACGCCGCGTCGGCTCCCACATCACCTACCGCAGCGAGGTAGGTAATGTACACTCAGCCATCCGGGCCATCTGGTCAGGTGGTGCGCTTTGCGTTCAAGGCAGTAATGTGTGACTATCCAAAGGATCTCATATTGATTAAAAATAAGGGAATCTGTGGGAGCTGCCTGCCTATCGCCCTTTACAGAACACCAATTTGCTACTGTACACGAACTAACTACAGTACCGGCGCGATACAACTCTCGGTGGACGTAACCCATGAATCAAAGCTCCTCCGGCCACCCACACTCGCGAATCGTGCGGTTACTCGAAATGCTGGTTATACTCGACATGTAAAATTAGCTGAACAGTTGGCACAGTGGAGACCTGGCCTACACTCCCGACGGGTGGAGAGACTTCTCTCCAAGAGAAAGAGAGAGAGCTGGTCAGGGGCGCTTTCGCGTGACGATACACTGTATCGTGGATTGGTCACATAGCTTTTGTGATGTACAGTGTAATTCGACAAACGGAGTGTACAGCATTAGTACAACGACCAAAAAAAGGTGAAGTAGCCAGACCAGGGCTGCTGGCTGATCCCCAGGCATCAGCCACTGTCTTTCTTATTGATCTGTTCATTTCGACAGCACACTCCACTGTTCTTATATTGTGCAGTACATACAGGACACAGCAGAATTGTCACCCATATTTGACCGCGTCAGCAATACAACCGAAAGACCTATCCGTGCATCCGCTTTCGAAGAAGCTGCGATGTTCGACGCTCTCTTGTCCCAGAAACTGACTTCAAGATGGAAAGTTTAACAGTATAGCAGATCACTGTAATCGGCTGTGTTTGGGAAGGTGATCATCAAACTCCCACCGTTCGTCTTGCACCTACGAGCACAACTTCCTTTACTTGCTCGTCTGACGCGCCAGTCTCAAAATCTTTCATGTGGTTGTCATTTAGGTTTGGACGCTACTACAGTCTATTCGACCACTCCATCCGCTACCCCATTGGACAGTTCCCTTCGTCCAGTTGGGAGGATCCATATGTTACCCGTCATAACCGATTGTAAAATTCATTAAAAATCGCTGAATGCCACTAGGCGACAAGGTTCGTGCGTCCGTTGGGCTAAGTTCGTGTCGATCCAGCAGTGCATGGGCAATGTGAAGAGCCTACTCTACGTATGGGCAGCACATGAACTCAAGCAATTAGACAAAACACACGAAGTGAACACACGAAGTGGAACTCATGCAGATGAAGGATACATGTATTGATCGCTTATGGCGTTGGCGCCAGGCTATCTAAACTTTCTCACCGTTAAGCACGTACAAAAGTAGGCGAAAACGGAATTTGTCGAGGCTGCTCGTACTCATGTCGTTTGAGACCGAGTGGTCCAACATGCGCAATCTTTTAGCAGACAAAATACCGCAACTGAAGCCATCAAACTGGAGCGGGCTGTTGACACAGGTCTTCGAAATCCTTTGGCTAGCAGTTAGTAGACGAACATGCCGACGTGTTGAGCGACGTCATTGAGCGTGTTCAAAATGGCCGTGGTACCGATGGAGTCGTAGAACATGATCTCTGCCTTTTTCTTGAACGCGATGACGACTGTCCAGTGCGAGTTGCTGAAATTGATAGGCATGACCATGACGTCAGCAGCCTCATCATGTGCCGCACTTGTCAGTCTTGTCTTGAAGGTCTCCGGTAGCGCGTCCTTGGGCGCTCGAGCAGACTTGGATTTGCGTGACAAGCGCAGAAAGAAGGTGACGTGCGCGAAGTCTGCGTTGACACGCTCGCAAAACGCGGAGATGAGCCCGTCGATGATCCACCGAGTCGGTCGAATGCGGTTCAACTCTTCGTACGCGTACTCATGGACAAAGCCGGGCATGAGGGCGTAAGGGTACGTCGCCTCCAGCTCGTCAACGATATTGGAGGGCCTTCCGTTGAACGCGAACGCTGAGATGTCTTTGCGCAACCAATTGCACAGGAGCCGTGCTTCCTCGCAATTTTCCTTGAGGTTGGATAGGCGGCGCATAGACTCGATCTGGACGCGCGTGTGCTTGCCGAGACCCAGGACCGTCACACATTCGGTGCCCAGTTGCTGCCCCTTCGCGCCCACTTGCTGCCCATCCGCTGCACCCTCGCCTTGAGCGTCTTCAACGTCTGGTTGGGAGACAACAATTACGTCAGCTTCTTTGTTCGCGAGCGGCAACACTTCGAAGCACCGCTCCAGCAACTCATCTGGAGGGGGGGGGGAGCAAGCAGAACGCTGTATGGCTCAAGACGGGAGCCTTCTCGACGGAGTACTTCAGCTTCCTCTTCGACACGTCCTTGTTGTTGTTGGTGGTGCCCTGAACTTGAAGCGCGCTTAGTCGGGAAGACGTCTCTGTCGCCGTCGGCTTTTCTTCGTCCAGCAAATCCGCCTGACCCTCAATGGTCCCCAAGGCGTGCGCAAGAAGACACCCTCAATTGCGCACGCCTTGGGCAGCATTGAACCTGAGCCTGCTCTCGCGCTGATCGACTTTTTGCTGCCACTTGTCGAGCCGCGGTCGGCCCTGACTTCGCAGCGCGAGGGTTCATCGCCAGTCGTGGTTGATTGTGCTCTGGCTCGAAATCTGAGTCCGACGAGTGGCCTGGCGTGGCACTCGCAGCTGCACCGGCAGCATCAGTGTCGGCTTGGCTACTTGACGCGGCACCGGCACGGGCAACGCAAGATTGGCTACTTGATTGGCTCGCCTGGCTCGAAGCAATGAGATCGCCCGCCAGCGGAAGAGAGACAGGCCGAGCTCCTCGCAGTAAAGGCTGTGGGCTTGTGACGGGACTTGGGACATCAGTGATCACCTTTCTCGTTGCTGTCCTTGAAGTCGTCCTTGGTGTCGTCATCCCTGCAGAGATCCGCCGCTGGCGAACGCGTCTCCACTGCTTGAACTGCAAGTACGAGTGGAACTCGTCGTCATCAGCAATATCAGCAAGCTCACTGCGCAAGGCTTCAGTGGCTCGAGTGGCTTTGCGGTACTTGCACTTTCAGTGAGCTTCCGCTTCTTCGCCTTCCCTTCGAAAGGTGTGTACAGAAACCGAGGCGTCGGCGCTAGAGACTTCCCTTCCTCCGGACCTGGCCAGATAGCGATGCCAACTGGGCAGCAACTGGCCATCATACGTACCTGTTGCCAACAGCCTTCAAAGGGACGGATACCTCAAACGGCCTCGTCTTACGGTATGCAATCGCACGTTGACAAGGTAATTACATGGATCAAGAGAACGGACACGTACACTTCCACGATCGCGTGTCAACCTCGTGCGTCTCTACGTGCGTCAAACGCGTACGTGTCGCTACACTGCAATGCGAGCTTGTACTCAGTCTCCACGCTGCCAGGGACGAATGGATTGGTGAACTTGAGTAGCTTGTCCATGTCGTCATCGTAATCCCTGTTGAAGTACCGTCCAACTCTCGAGCGTCGGTACGTGTAGTCGTTCTCGCGTGCCTGGTCGTCCTTGTTCAGGGCCGAGACAGTGTCCGCCATACCCATCGCCGGGGTGACGGCGCCCTTGAGGTGGCCGAAGTAGCTCTCGAGGTGGTTGTAAGTGTCCACGCGAAAGTGGTGGAGCGTGCAGCACCCACACGTCGGTACATGTGTGCCAGTTCGCTTCATAGTACTCGAAGATTTTCATGTAGCTGATGGCTTCGCACGCGCCGCGCAGCGTCTCTCTGCTCTCTTCGTACTTCTCCTGTGATTTGGCGTAGACGAGGTTGTGGATGATGGCATCGAGCGCGTCCCGATCGTTGGCAGATATCTTCCCGAAATCAGGTTTCCGAACATGAGCGCGAGATACTTCAGCACATGGAAAACACAAACCAGGATGCGCGCACGAAGAAAGTACATCTGCAACACCTTGATCTCGTTGAGGTCCTTGTCAACCATGATGACTTCGACCTTGTCGGTGATCCCAGGGTGCGTTCGAGCGAACTGGTCGAGTCCACGTGACATGTGCCAATCCGCGTTGCGCTCCAGGACTGAGTGCTGAACAACCTGGCCTTCCCCGTAATCATCGACGATCATCACAGTCAACAACTGGTAGTTATATCTACAGGCAGCTTGATATGAATGTTAGAAGACCGCAGCAACTAGACAGCAACTGGACAGCAACTGGGCAGCAAACTGGCATGCCTGTTTGTCTTATGTGTACAGTCCACCAACAGCAACTCGCCGAACCGGCCCATGCTGCTCATGAACTCGGACGTGATGCTGATCACTCCCGTCTCCCGATGACTGGTCTCATCCACGGACGCAGTGTTCTTGTCGTCGGACGTAAAGTCGGCTAGCACAGCCAGACATGAGCCTCCTGCTTCACCTCATGCTTCTAACTTGGTTCATGTTCTGGACGTCACGTAGGGTCACGTTCTCGCCGCGAGTGGGCATCTCCACGAGGATGACCTTGGGCTTGCGGTCGTTCTCGAGCATCGATCGAGCTTTCGCGTCGCTGTGAGCGTTCTTGACCCCGCGATTCTCCGCTAGCGTCTTAAACTGCTCAGGTGCAACCTTGTGGTTGTGGACCAAACACTCGTCGCGAAGAACGATCTCCACTTTCCCTCGTCATCGTGGTACGTGACGGTCGCCACGAACTTGAAGGGGCATTGCGTCCCACGGACCCATCGCATAGTGCGCGTCTGGCTTGCCTTCTTGCTTCCCCTCGGCGGCTTCTGCGCGCGCGAACGTGCCTTCCAACCGTGCGTGCAAACGAGCACTCGTTTGTAGGTACCCCAGGCGTCTGGCACCAATCTGTAGACGCCAGGACACACGAAACACGTCAGTCCTCGCAGGCGCTAGAAACAGTCCAATCAAGGCACATACCTGTAGAAACTGCCGTCCTGTGCATTCTTTGACTTCATGATCTCCTTGTTGCGACCCTCAACACTGACCGTATTCGCGCGCCGGATTGCCTGATGCGTGCTACTCGCGTAGGCTTTCAAGTACCCAACTGTCGTGCTTCTCTTTTGGTCCAGGCACTTCAACCGGCCTCGTCACAGGTTGGACGAGTGGCACTGGCAGTGTCAAAATCAACTCGCGAACCAGGCGGCTAATCATCCGCAAGGTTTCAAGTGGAGCTGGCGTCACGAAAAAGGTCCGTGACGCGTTGCGGTTGAATGTGAGTGTTTGCATTGTACAGCGCTGCCTGAAGGATGTGCCATGTCTCAAGTTCAAGAAGCTGCGTCGAGGCCCCATGCTCAAACCCCGGCACATTCGCGCTCCCCTTGATTAGGCCCACGAGAACTCTGATCTGGACGACTTCTGGTGTGCTAACGTGATGTTCAGCGACGAGAAGAAGTGGAACATGGATGGGCTTGATGGCTACAAGCAGTGGGTCGACACACGAGCTAAGCAATCCGTGCCTGTTCGTCGGCATTCTGGTGGGGGGTCGGTCAGGATATCTGGGGTGGCTTCAGTGGAGGCAAGAAGGCAACGTTGGAATTCCTTGGTGGCCGTGTCGCCTCGGCCAAGTATGTCGGTACTCTCCAAAATCATTTGCAACCTGCGTTCGACATTGGGACGCAAATTTTTCAACACGACAACGCGGCCCCACATGCTGCGCGCCTCACGATGACCTGGCTCAAGGACCAAGGTTTCGATGTTATGACGTGGCCCACATGCTCACCCGACCTCAACCCAATTGAGAATGTCTGGGGACATGAGCTACCAAGTCTACGTCAATGGACGTCAATTCTACTCGATCCAAGAGCTCAAGAACGCTATCCACCAGGTTTGGGACGAGATCCCGGCCTCGAACCTCCTTAAGCTCGTATCTTCGATGCCCAAACGAGTGGATATACTCGAAGAAGTCAAGGGAAAGCACATTCCATATTAGTAACTCGCCAAACACAGCAGAAGTGCATTTAATACGACGTCTCTTTTTGCCGTTCTTCACTGCGTCAGTTCTTGCAACCTACCTTGTTTTTGGTATTTTCTACTTTTCGTCAAATATTCCACCTGTCTGGGGACGGAAAATGACACCGTTACACTCGCCCGAAAACGAGCTAAAAGACGTAGTTTTCGGAATGAAAAAATGTTTAGCGGGTCAAAACATCCAAAACCAATGGCGCGGACTGTATGGGTAGCTTATGCAGTCGTCGAATGGACTGTAATATCGCCGTTTATTTTTCTTCGTCTCTGTCCGTTTCTGCCCGGTTTTACTGTACGCCATGGCGCCCATGAGGCTGAGCCTCCAAGGTACTCAAGATGAGCAGCACCTTGGAGCTGTGACACGCATCGTGCATCCGTCTTCTTTCCCTGATCACTAGTTGCGCTTGGTGGCCATGAGGGTCTCGATCTCCTCGACTGTTCGCGGCACCTTGGTCATGTTCTCGACGCCCGTGGCCGTGACGATCACGTCCGACTCGATGCGCACGCCGCCCCCGCCGCGGAAGCGCTGGAGCATCTCCTGGTTGATAAACTTGGCGGTCGCCGGGTTCGCGAGCACCTCCTTGAGCTGGGCTTCGATGAAGTAGCAGCCGGGCTCGATCGTGAGCACCATGTTCTTCTCCAGCGTGAGCACGCAGCGCAGCTTCTGCAGGATCTTCCTCTTCGAGCGCACGTGGCCCTTGGGGAAGCCGCCCACGTCGTGGACGTCCAGCCCCAGCAAATGGCCAAGACCGTGCGGGTAGAAGTACGCCGAGATCTCGTGGTCCATGAGCTCGTCCACGGTACCGTTCTGCAACAGCCCGTGCTCTAGCAGGTGCTGCGTGAGCACGCGGTGCGAGAGCAAGTGCAGCTCCACGTAGCTCACGCCCGGCTGGATCGCGTTCATGACCGCGTCGTGCGACTTGAGCACGCCTTCGTAGATCATCTTCTGGTCGTCGGAAAACTTGCCGCCCACTGGAAACGTGCACGTAATGTCCGACGCGTACCCGTGGAGCTCGGCGCCCATGTCGTTTAGGAAAATGTCGCCGTCCTCGAGCTTCTTGTCGTTCGGCGCGCCCGCGTGGCCGTAGTGGAGTACCGACGCGTTGTGACCGCTGCCGCAGATGCACGTGTACGCGTGGAAGCGCGAGCCGCCGGTCGCGTAGCAGTAATTGAGAAACTGCGCCTCCGCGTGGAACTCCATCTTGCCCGGGCGGATCGTCTTCATCACTTCGTTGTGCGCGCCCGACGAGAGCTGCGCCACAAAGCGCATGAGCTCGAGCTCCTTCTCCGACTTGATCACGCGGCACGCGACCAGCACCGGGTGGAGCGCAGCCTGGTTCACGGTAAACTCGTCAATGCCGTCAAACGTCGAGGTGGTCACGGTCTCCAGTCCGCTGTCATTGTTCTTGCCCTTGAGCACAAAAAGGTTTTCCACGCCGTAATTGTTCTGCAGCACCGACTTGATCTCGTCCGTATAGTACACCGCGTCCACCTTATAGTGCGAGCGGTAGTACGCCAGCGGCTTGCGCTCGCCGCACCAGAGCTCCCACTCGGAGCTCAAGCGGGGCACAAACAGCACCGCCTGCTCCGTGGCCAGGTCTATCATGGCCGCGCAATCGGGCTCGCGAACGCCAAACAGATACTGGAAGAAGCTCTCCTGGCGGAACCCGTACTGCGTGTCCGTGTCGTAGCGATCCACTTCGCTGCCGCCGTGGAGCACAATCGCCGAGCCGTTGGTCTTGGCCTCCGCGTGGGCCGCCAGGAACTTTTGTACGGCCTTGTGGCGGTGCTGCGCGTGCATCGAGTAGTCGATCGGGAACAGCTCGTACTCGAGCTCGGCGGCGCTGCCGTGGGCTGCGCCTGGCTCGCCGTTGAGCTTGTGCGCGTGGCCGTGCGCCTGGCTGTGCGCGTGGCTATGGCGGTGCTTGGCCGCTGCTGCGTACGCGGGCGCGCGCTTCTTCTGCAGCAGTGCGATTGAGGCCACGGCGGCGGCGGCGGCCGTGGCCGAGAGCAGGCTCTTGACGTTGGTGGAGGCGGCGGACGAAGAGCTCATTCGGACACGCAGATACAAGTAGAAGCTTTCTTGAGCGTGGCAGGGGTCTACAATGAAAGTGCGGTTGGGAGGAGAAGAACAGGAAAAGGAGGGGGGGGGAGGGGGCGAACTTACGAGGAGCTCCTCTGTGTTCCGAAAACCCAACGACCAACATTCTGCAGGAATGCCTTCAACTCATGTGTTGATGTGTTGATACTGGTGGTACAAGAAGTTCGCTTTAGGTTCGGCCTCGTCAAAACTACTGTTCAACTTGCTCTTATCGATTAGCGCAACCAAGTCTGCCCATCGCTCAAATCGAGTTCAGCAGTTTAACGCTGTGTTGGTGATAACACCAAGGCAAAGAAAAGAAACGAAAGGAATGCCCTTGCTATCTATTTTGTTGACGTTCAAAGATTGCACTTTCTACTTGGCGGCGGCGGTTTCTTCCTCGTCGTATCCGGGCAGCGCGTCGACCGCACGCAAGTCGCACGAGTTGGGGCGGTAGCTCTTGACGTGCGTGGACAGCTGCGTGAGCGAGCAGAACGAGCACCACCACACGCAGCAGCAGTCGCAGCAGCAGTTGCCCGGGATCTGGAAGCGGTCGCGCACGCTCAGGCGCAGGTACAAGTTGACAAAAATCCACAGCAGGCCGGTCACAGAGATCACCAAGTTCCACACGATATTGCTGGCCTGGTCGACCCCCTCGCTGCCGACGTATTGGATTGAGGTGTGGCCCGCGACCGACTCGTATCGGACATTGACGTACGTGGCGGGAAATTTGTGCGTGGCGGCGATTAGCGCCACACAGTAGACGATGCCCCAGCAGATGAGCACGAGCGAGTACGAGCCGCCCATGCGGTGCGAGATCTGTGCGGCCGATACGAACGGGCACGCGAACGAGACCACGAAGTTGCAGAAGTCGTCGCCGCACGGCTCCGATTCCCAGCGGCCGATGCGGATGTCGTGCGCGTCGAACCTGTCGCCGTGCTCATCAATGCGAGCGACACGGGCGACCACACCCTTGCGAGCAGGCGGTGAGGCGGCGGTGGCAGAAGCGGTGGTGGTGGTGGCGGCTGGCGCGGCGCCTGGGATGTCCACTTGGATGGCGTAGTCGGCCTGGGGCTCGAGCGTCTTGGGCGTCGGGACGTTGGTGGTAGCCATTGCAAAATGGTGCTTCTGTGGTGAAAAGAGGAAATGGAGAACTGGTGCTACAGTGTGCCGCCAACCGACAGAGCGTCCCAGTCAATGGATACCAACCAACAATGCATTCCCTCGATGGTGGGCTGCTATGCACTCCTTGTGATATATAGAGCTGTAATTGCGTCATTTCGTAATGACCTATATCAGCTGAGGAATTAAACATGATTAAAGATAATACTACATTACATATGAAATCTGATTGGTTCAAAATATTTCATGCAGTGACATTACAACTCGAAAATGCGTCGAAACATGGATAGAACCAATAGAAATGAGTCACTAGCGGACACTGTCCTGTCACTTGATCGTCAACTCCACTGGATAGTCAACTTGATTCGCATCAGCTGGCAAAATAGTTGGGTGACACTGCCCACATGGACCGTTTGCGGCGTCTGCACTCACTTGGTTATGTAACTCTTTATTTCGAAGTAAATCTTATAAGACTCACCTAACCTACGGTGAGGCAGTAAGTAAATCACTTGCTTTAGATGATTCGGCGAGTCGCTTTAGATGATCCGACGAGTCTTGTACGTCGCAACGTGTGGGTCGTGAAGGTGCTGGACAAGCGAACCGAATTCGCGCAGCGTGCACCTCTGTAGTAGTTGTCCAAACGTCGCAGAAAGATAGCTGGGTTTGTTGACTTCCATGTGTGAATTCGTTACAGCCACCCATTAAAGTACACATGAGCGCTGTATAAATGCCAACACCAGTCTTCACGAAGGCTTTCACAAGAGTGGTATTAATATGCTCATTCCATGAATGTCCGACCAAGTCGCCTACATCAACGGTGGGAACCGCGGCGGTGTTTGCCCGTTCTCTCGCAGTGCGACGCGCTCCGCCATCGATGGAACCGCCATCGTCAGCTGCTGCCAGTCGTAGTTGCGACCACGAGCTTCTTCTTTGGTGAGTCGAGCGACGATGTGCTCGTCACGGCAGACATTGACAATGGTCTCCACATTGAGCACCAAGCTTCCCAATCCATCAAAACTTGCACTTGGCGAGCACTGGAGAGCACCTGAGAAGCTGTTGCGGACTTCGTTCACCAAGTCGAGTGCCTGGCGACGAAGAGCGGTCTTCGCGGGCATCGCAAAGAGCTGCTTGTCGACTTTGACTGCAACGATGTCTTGGCTGGAGGTATCCACCTGCACCCACACAATTGAGTTCCTGCGCACAGTGGTGAGAAGCACAATCGCTCGGTACGCAAGCGCGTCGGGAGGAAGCAGCGTGCACTTGGAGCAAAACATGCGGGTTTCGTCACCGGTGAATAGCCGATCGGCATAGACCGCCATGAGCTGTGTCTCGGGCAGCGCTCGCACGGGAAGCGAAAATAAGCTTCGTCCGCCGATGCTCACTCGAACGTTATCCTTCGCTTGCGCCCAGCCGATGCTCGTTCCACTCGAGTCGGAGATGCGGAAACGGAGCTTCTCTTCTTTGCCTTCCGCATTCATTCGACCAAAATCGACTGGAAACTTTGGGTCGCGGATGTAGTAGGCAAGCGAAACAGGTAGACTCATGCGAGGCAATGCTCGGTGAAATCCCGTCTTGGAAGACGAATCGCCGCTAGCCTGAGTGGTGACGACAGTCTTGCTATACAGTGAGACTTCGTTGTTTGAATACGCGATCGTTGTGAGCTCGTCCGGGCTTCCAGCGAGCTGACTGAGGATGGCCTTGCGTTCGACGCTTGGAAGTGCAAAAAAATTCTTGCTGTCTTCTTTACCAAGGCTCAAATCCACTCTGTCAGTCGTCTCGATCACATCGTCATCATCATCGTCAAAGTGAGTCCCCTCGGTGAGTCGGCCGGTGATGAGACGATCGGCGTAGTTGTGGATGACTAAAAAGCGAAGAACTTCCATTTCATGGTGCTCCTGCGCGAGTGACGCCTTCGCGAACGTCAGGAGGTCCTTGTCCACGCGCTGTGAGCTGGCATAGTTGTCCAGTCGGAAGAGCATCTGCATGGACGCATCTTCGATTGCGATCGAGCCTTGCCGAGTGAGCGCAATGAGTCGCTCGCACGTGTCCGAGATCAACAAGTTCATGGTCTGGTAGCGTCGCAACGAGATGCTGTGCTTCTTCAGCTTGTCAAAGATGTTGACACGCTTGGTCAGCGAGTGCTGCGCCATCAGTCCAGTGTAGAATCTCCACATGGCAAGAGGTTCGCTCCAGGTTCCGTCATCCAACGTGAGTTTGGCCTTCAAATTCTGCTTCATCTCGGCCATGTACTTGCTCGGTGACTGCGAGTGGAACCACGACGGCATCACGAATAGATCTGGACTCGCGAGGATCGACACAAGGATCACAACATTGGCGAGTAGATGTGCGCGCGATTGGCTGGAAGAAGAGCAGCCCGCGATGTTCTTCCCCATCAGGATCAAACGGCAGAGCTCCATGTTTAGTGGCATATGACACACAAACGAGCCGAATGAAGTGATTAGGGCACTGTTTTCGTCCTCGCTGTCGATCGCGTCGTAGTGCGCTAGCAGCTTGTATGCTCCATCAATGTGGTTGAGGTCCGGTGCGTCGAGCGCTTGCCTCAGTAGCTCACTTGGTACTCCGAACTCGTGCAGCTTGCCCTTCATTTGAAGCACGATCCGGTCGAGCGGCTTGCGAAGAATTTCCGGGGTCGTAAACTCCGCCATGCACTCGACAAGGAAATCTTGCGAGAAAAGGTGGAATGCGACACCAGCCATGAGTCGTCCAGCTCGACCAGAGCGCTGCAACACTGAAGCACGCGAGCACCACACGTCGACGAGGACTTCTGCGTGAGTGCTTTTTGCGTTCGGCATTTGGATCTGCTTCTCCATGCCGCAATTGATCACATGGGTGACATCGGGAATCGTCACGCTGCTCTCCGCTAGGTTGGTCGCGAGCACGATTTTTGTCGTCATGCCGCCAATAGTGGCAAACGCAGTTTGTTGCTGCTCCAGTTCCAGCGACGAATGAAGTACGGTGATTGTAACAGCGACGCCGTTCCAGTACTCCTGGAAATGAACGCCCAGCTCTTCATACAGTCGGTTAATGCTGCCGATTCCTGGCAAGAACACGAGGATGCATTGAGGGAAGCCACCGGGATGCAAACGGTGATGGTGGTCGAGGATGAGCTGCTGGACAAAGGATGGGATCACGCGCAGCTGCGACTCGTGCACATTCGCAATAATCGCCTGGCCGAGTTCTCCATTTGCACTTGCACCCTTGCTGGATACCTTTCGCAGCTCGGTATGAATCCGCATGAACTCGTTTCGGTGAGCGTGGGCAATGTTTGGGTACTCGTGGGCCATATCGTCGACGTACAAGTTTTGAACTGGGTAGAGCTTCGTGCCGACGAACAACGGCTGCTTCCGCACTAGTTTGGATGCCATCGCTTTCGAAAAGTACTTGATCAGCACCTTGGCATCCATGGTCGCCGACATAATCACAATGCGCAAGTTTTCGTGATTCTTCAACTGCAGCTTAAGCAGCAGAAGAAGCGAATCGACATCCATGCTTCGCTCGTGGACTTCGTCAATCACGAGATGGGTCATCGACTGAAGCGCATCTGGATCGTGAATGAGCCTTTCCACCATGTAGCCCGTCGTGACGTACGTGATCTTGGTCTCTTTACTTGTCGCGTGCTTCTGCCCGATGCGATAACCAACGACCTTGCCAACCACACCATCTTCACCAAACTCGTTCTCTTCCCGCATACCAGCGACGGTCTTTGCAAGTTCAATTGCAGCGATTCGGCGAGGCTGTGTGACGTAAATGTTGACAGGTCGCGACGACGGTTCCCCCAGCCACTCATCCAAGATGAACTGTGGCACAGACGTACTCTTCCCGCAACCTGTCTCACCTTGAATGATGGTGAGTTGGTTCGAAGCGATGTTCTTCAGGATCTCGTGACGATGGTTGAACACCGGCAATCGCTGCAACAGTCCCTGTAGCGAGTTGTTCGGTGGCATCGTGCCTACAAGCGCTGGGACATGAGGAGGAGGCTGCATTGCAAGGGTACGAACGTTCGCTTTCTTCTTCGGGACGGCGGATGACTTCCCAAGACGTTTCGCGACAGATGCCGGTGTCAGCAAAGACGCGTTGCCTGTTGGTGCAACCGAGGAGAGTGATTTCTGTTGCGCATTCGTTTGTCGTTTGCCACCACGCGACCGCTTCTTCTTGTCGTACTGTGGTGGCGGTCCTGATGGCAAAGGCGGAACAAAAGCCGTGTGAAACTCTTGCGCAGCAGCACTGAGTGAGTTTATCACGTTCACGGGGGCGGCCTGCACAATCTTTCCTTGAGAGGATTCTCCATTGTGAAAAGCTGGATGGGCCTTGCTTGCACGTGGCGTCAGGGTCTTTTTCTTCGACTTCTTCTTGCTGCTGCTTGAAACAGATGAGCGTGTGGAACTGGCGCCATTCGTTTTCACTGTATTGCTTGGAACCAGAATAGGGCCATTCGAGATAATCGACGAAGGAACCAGGAGCTTAGGCTTCGGTACGGGTGCGGGTGGAGCATTTGATGTCAGGGTTGTCGTACCAACAGCTGCACCAGTCGAGCCCTCTACGTGCTCGACGCAAGGCAACAACTCGACGAGTCGATTCAAAACAGCTCGCATTTGGCAAAATTGGTCCCATTTCTTCGATCGCTCGTCATCTTTCAAATCGGACACATAATAGCACAAGACCGAGTCGACTTGACCACGTGACAAAGCCCGGCTTTCACAAGGATCCGCGGAAGAAGCTGGCGTCGTCCGCGTGGACTGCACAATGGAGTGGACTGGTACAAACACTTCGGCCGAGAACAACGACGGGCATGTACTTGCAGTGGGCGCCACTTTCTCGCCCAACGCAGCTCGAATAAAATGAACGACACGCAAGATTTCGACAAACGCGCCAACACTTGCATACGCTTCCCAGTCCAACGCCAAGTCGTCGCGATCAAAATCGTACGGGAGAGGAGTACGGTCCTCCTTGAGTGAAGCACAAACAATTGATGTCAAGAGAAGCGTTTCAAGCCTCTGCATGGTGACGAATCGGCTGTCTTCTGGAAGATGCAAACGATCACATTTCCACAACAGCACCAGTGACGACACGACAGTCTTGAACTTGGTCGACTGCTTTCCCAGCAACTTCCACAAAAACGCCGCGTTCTCAAGTCCGTTTTCGTCCTCGTACAGAAATTTGAACACCAGCGAGCGCCACACGTGCTCCACACCCAGTTGAGACCGATTGGTAATAGGAGCGGACGCCAAGAACTTTTGCAGCGACTCGGCGGCAGGCAACGTGACATCCCGATGTCGGACCTGACCGGTGGTCGGATCATAGGCCGATTCGCGAACAGACGACACACCCATCGCCTGATACAAAAGCGCTCGCGTCGGTGCTAGAAGCTGGTTCATGCTCTTGCCTGAATGAGAGCAAGTCGCCGCCAAGATGTCGTACTGCTGCTTCAACCCGCGCGTTCGCGAGTATAGCACGTCGATGAGCGAGGACGAGTAGCCGTGCTTATCCAGCAGCTTGACGAATTTTTGCATATCACCAGCAGGCATTTTCCGGTCGATATCCGAATCAAAAGGAAATCTCTGGCGATACTCTATTCCGTACCCGTAAAACTCGTAGAACGCGCCAAGCGTGTTGGCAAAGGCCGCTCCATGCGTCAAATACAACTCCTTGACGCGCGGATCGTCCAGAATCGAGGTTCGTTGACCTCGAATCCACACGGCGGCGAGCTCGGGCGAAATCGCGTCGTCACTTGAGCGGTCAGTTGGAGATCGTGGGAAATTCAGCTTATGCGAAAATTCGAACTCGACATCGAGCTGCTGCGTAAAATCGTTGGTGCAGAGCAATGCCACATCGACCAGGTCGGCCGGTTCGATGTCCAGTGATGCCGCCAGAAGCTCGGGTGTGAACACACGCGCACTCACGACGCCCGCGCGACGGTCGTCCACGCGAAGCTTGTAGAACGGGATGTACTGCACGCCGCGCATGACTAGAAAATCCGAGTCATTGGCGACCACCGCGTACGCCTTGCCGTCGCGCACGAGCTGCGCGAGCACTTCATCGGCCTCTTTCGTGGCGGTCTCCACCTGCACGCCGCGGCGCTTCAACACGCTGCGCAATTTCTCGCGCGAGAACGGAAAACAGCCTTGCGCGTCCTGCAAATAACCGCGCATCGCGTCTTTCTTGTCCTCGCGCAGGTGCACGGTCGTTGTCTTGTTCGCTGCGTCTGTTGGTTGCTTCTTCCCGGTCGTCGTCGTGATTGTTTGCTCAAACAGCGATTGGCTCAGCTCGCGCAGCTTGGCGGTCTTTTGCTGCGCGCGGTCCTGCAGCTCCAGGCTCTTGGTGTGGCCGAGGCCCAGAAAGCACTGCGGCGGGTCCGAGACGAACAGCAGCTTGATGCGCGCGGCCTCGAGTCGCTGCAGCCAGGCGTCGACGTACTGCTCCAAGCGGATCGGACACCCGCCCAGCAGCAGCCACATGCTCGCCGGGATGTTGCACTCGCTCTCGATCTGGCGCGAGATCTCGTGGCACACGTAGAACTGGAACCCGACAAAGTCGACCGCGAGTGTAACGTCGTGCAGAGACGGGACGACGCGCGAGGCCTGCGCCTCGTGGTGGTGCGCGTAGCGCGCGAGCCCGCGGATGCCCATGATGGCTGGAAGAAAGGGGAAGTTGGTTTCACTTGGAAGTTCCTGCTCGTGTGTGCGCCAACAGCCTGGGAACGCGAAGGAAAACCCGAGTGATGGTCAGAAAAGCGAACTTAAATGACATGTGGGCCGGTGTCGCCACGTGCGACGGATGCGCACTTAGTTGATGACGGGCGGACGTTTGTAGCCATGGGTGATCTCAACAGAGCGGGCACAAGAAGACGTCGCGTGGTGACGACAATGAGAGCGGCCACTTTGCACTGGGGGGATAGTCGCTGCGTGGAGAGCTAGAGTCCAGTGTACGCACTATAGCGACCGGTATAGGAGGATACTGCACTGCAGTATTGTATTGTAATAGGCGGTGATCACAAGCACGTTGGGTACCCATCCAGCTCTGAGCTCCACGTTCCAGGTTCGCGATCCGGATTCAAACTAATTGATCGCTCTCATTGAACACCACGCTGTACAGCGTTGCTGGATCCATACGGTGGATGTGGATCTTACTGGTGCCGCACTGCTACCCATGGAGTTTTGGGGGTGGACATGACGATCAAACATGACCAGGCAAAACAAAACAAAAAGAATCTGCACGTGATGCGCGCAGATCTCAGTTGTGGCTCTGCTCACGGGTGGATCACTACGACTGGGTGCGGTGCATTGAGCCATCTGAGAACGGCCAGTCCAGCCGGGATCCACGAAATGGAATCCAAGCACCAGTGAACAACCAGCCGGTCAAGCGCCAGTGCGAACTTGTGGCCAACAGACTTTTCTCGCCCACCAGCCTACATTTGCTTGGGACGCTGATCCCATGGTGATCGTCTTGTCGTGTATCGTTGCCTCTGGAAAATGCCAAGGTCAAAAGAGTATCCCTGCACCATTTCGCAATTTGTCGGCTGCAGTACGAAGCAGACCACCAATGAAGACAATTTGCTCGATTGGGCTGGTGGCGTTCACCGCCGTGTCAGCGTCGGCGGGTAGCGCAGCCACGTTTGATCTCGCCACGTCGCTAGCGACCAAGAGCTCGTACTGGGACCAGAGTATGGACCCGCTCGGCCACGCAAAGCACGTCAAGCAGCTTTCCCCGAAAGAGGAGGCCAAGTACAAGCTCGTGCAGATTCAGAACGTCTTGCGCCACGGCTCACGGTATCCAACCAAGGGCAACACCGTCGAGATTGAGGAGCTGCTGGCCAAGCTCCAGACAAGCTACGTGGATCAGATTCCGGGGTGGTTGCAGTCCTACCAGCTGCCGTACAACGTCTCGGTTGAGGGTCTCCTCGCCGCAGCGGGGACCGCGGAGACGCAGAAGTTTGGCAAGCGAACTCGCCAGAGCATCGGAAATTCGGTTCCAGCGAGCTACTCGGCCGACAAGTTCATCGTCGAGCATACGTACAAGTCACGCACCAAGGACACTGCCAAGGCGTACGTATCGCCGCGAAGCTGGACCCTTTCCAAGCTCCGTGCATAACGTGTTTTTCATTGGATTTGTAGGTTTTTGCACACGTTCTTCACGAACCCAGCGGACGTGGAATTGATTGAACACCCCAAGACCTCGGTACGTATCTTCGACCATGTGCTTTAGCCGGACTCGCGCCGTGCCACTCATGCACGTCGCTTGTTGGGCTTGTGTGTAGGATCGACTCTTCCGCTTCTTTGACCAATGCCCACGCTACACACGTGACGTGGACGAGAATGCCACCGCGACCCAACAAATCGCGCTGTACAAAGCCTCAGCAGGGTTTCAAAAGAACATCGCAACACTTCGCTCGATGCTCAACCTGTCCAGCGACGCCAACATCACCTCGTTAGACGTCGAGTCCGCGTTCTCGGCGTGCGCGTTCGACTTGGCGCTCTACGGTATCAAGGACAAGTGGTGCACGCTGCTGACCGAAGAGCTGGTCAAGTCGTGCGAGTACGCCGAAGACTTGGACACATTCGTGGTAAGCAGCGGCGGCGCCAAGATCAGCTACGAGATTTCGGCCGTGCTACTGCAAGACATTTACCGCACGTTCAAAAATTTCACGCAGAGCGAAACCAGCGTCGTCGGCCATTTCCGCTTTGTCCACGCCGAGACGGTGCTGCCTCTCATGACGCTGCTCGGGTACACGGACAAGACGCCACTGCTGGCTGACCGCTCGCCAAAGCAGATCGACTCGCGCAAGTTCCGTGGCTCGCGTGTGTCCCCGTTCATGGCCAACCTCGAGTTCCGCTTGTACACAAAGAGCAGTTGCGTGACGAGCCAGGGCGAGTGTGATTCAGAGGACGACGATGAAGCGCTCAAGTTCTATGTTCAGATCCGCGTCAACGAACAGGTCACAGCCGTGCCTGGTTGCGATGATGAGATCTTCTGCAAGCTCTCCGAAATCGAGAAGATTTGGGACTACTACTTGAACGAGTACGATTTTGACGCCGACTGCAAGTGATTCCACACAAGTAAATGGGCCAAACGCTGGTCTACGTAGAGTATACCTCACTGGGAATGCACTGTTTCCGAACAGATTGCCTCGTTGCGTGCTTGAGAATGCGTGGCGTCAGATCTTGATCTTGGGTACCTCATGGAGCGCCAGGCAGCTTGTTTACCTCTGTGTCGATGACGGGAAAAGTAGCAGCGCCGGGTCATGAACTGGGATACCTTAGCTAAGTCTGCAAAGTTGCTGGCATCGAATCCCGGCGCTAGTGTAGATCCTGAAGCTACTGGAGTGATTTGGCCATCGTAGAGCCGTCCAACTGAACAAGTTACCGATCCGGGTTGACATCGAGTCCAGCCAAAGCTATCTGGTTGCCCGTTGCGCGACTTGGTTGTTGTACCGTAGGCTGTGCTTCTTCTACAGGACTTCTTCCTGTCGCAATGGGTTGCGCCAGTCGTAGTTGCGTTTTCTTTCCTCTCACATCGCGGCGCCAGTCGTAGCAGCGTATTCTTTCCTCTCAGACAGCGTTCTTGGTATGCTTCGATTTCGTCGTCTTCCTGTAGCAACGGCGTCTCTGGTGAGCTCACTCTTCAGGATGGTGGGTGGAATTCGATATGGTGAGACTCCATAAACTCTAGATGGTGCAGCAACACTTTCTGAGAGCCTCGCTTGACCGACGGGTTGTGGCGGCGACGGATCTTCCCCCCAACTGGGTTTCTGCGTGGACTGGGCGTGGGATGTTTTGGGATGCATCTGGTGACCATCTGACGAGTGTGATATAATTGGTAGATGTACATCACTTTGGCCTTCCAGCGGCGCATTCCGTGCGTCGTCGTGTGAAGACACGACATCGCGTGGCACCTGCGCCAGCGACGCCAGTGCCTGCCGCGAGAGGTAGAGAGACGGACGAGATTTCGTCGCTGACGAATAAGTTTGAGGGATAATAGCTGGTGATTTCGTCCCTGCAAGATCGGTTTGATTCGGAGAAGAAAGCCTCCGAACGTGGTGACGGCCTGGTCTTGATGATGAGGAAGGTGGTTTGCTGGGTTGTCGTGTTCGCGGCGACTTTATTGGAAGGTGACTGGTATCTCTTATAGTTGATTGGGCCGCATGTGAGTCCTTTTTTTCCACGCTTTGCTTCTGTTGCTTGAGTAGTGGTTTCAAGTATGTCCTACAAAGAGCGGTAAATGATCGGACAATGAGTATAGAGTCTGCTAAACGAAGCCTGGTGACGACGTACATCTGTCGACCACGATATGAGAAGCACTTTTTGTTCGGTTGGTACCATTCGCGCGTATGAGAATAGGCCAGCGTTCGAATTTTGATTTCTTCTTCGTCGTGCTCTTCCCACTGCTCTCTCAACAACTCCTCACGTCGTTGCTCTTCGAGAATGCGCTCTTCTTCCAGAGCTTTCATGACTGCGGCTTCACAAGCGATCCGTGTTTGCTCTTGTATCTCCTCATCGAGTCGGAGTTGCTCCATTCTGGCAGCTTCAGCTTCGTGTGCGAGGCGCACAGCTTCTTCACGAGCTTCTCGCGTGATGCGTAAGCCATTTTGCTGCTCGTGAAGAATTCGCTCGAATAGAGCTGTGCATACTGGAGGAACCAACAACGCGAAACACCGGATCGTCAGGTGATCAACCGTTTCTTCTGCTTTGCTAGTGCGGGGTGACCGCGCGCTAGAGAGAGGTCGCGTCCCACCATGAGCATGGTAGTCGTCCTCATCTTCGCTCTCCTCTCCCCGCTCGACATTATCGTCAACTCGATTCTCTACCACGATTTCCTCCATTTCGCCGTCTCTATAGATACAAACCGTGCAGTTCCACGTCAAACGACAAATATGTGGGAGACCCACAATTGGACTTTACGTACACGAGGATGAGTTCTTCCTGTGGTGGGTCCGACGGATCAATCTCCAACTCGATCGCTCGTCCAAAGACAGTCATCTCGAACGGTGTCGCGCACGGCTTCAGGCTCTGACCACATAGCCGAGGAGATCGAAACTGGATATGCTCATCAGGTACTTGGTCAAATGAGCTCTTGCCGGTGACTTGCAGATAGGGGAAACACTCGCGCCAGTGGCGGAACTGCGGCGGCTTGGCCAGTCGGTACTGGTCGCTCATCAGAATATACGACGGCGTATTCGGAGGCGGTGCATCATCATCGTCATCTCCTTCCACTGCGCAAGTCGAGTCAACGAAGAGCTAGGAACAAGAATTGGCGGGTAGGATCAGTGGGATCTAGTTGCAAGTCGAGAACAGAATGTTTTGGCCTGGCATCTCCAGTGTACCTTGGCATCCGTGGCCGCCAGTAGCTCCTGCACCCGCTTCTCCGCCTGCCCCAAAGATTTTCAGTCCCTCACATAGTAGCGTTCTACACCAAGTTGTAAGGGTGACGCACGCGCAGAGTGAAGCTTTCAAACGCCTCTATGAGGCCCACTCCGTCGTGGGGTTCGCTCGATTCGCTCTCGCTCTCGCCGCCCGCGTGGTCTCCTTCTTCCCATGGGAACGCGTGCGTATCGGCTTCTCCATCGTCGCTTCTACTGTATCTTCCCAGTGTCTGCGCTTCCGTCTCCTCGTATTCGCTGCCGTACGATGGCCACTCCGCGGTCGGGTCTTGCATGCTCGGTGAATCTGGGTTTCCTCTCTGCCTCTTCAACGTCGTGATATTTAAGGTGCACCACACCATCTCGAATCTTGCATGTGGACCACGTTATACGACTACTTCAACGAATATAGCTCCTAGAACTGAATCTTCTCCCGGGAAGATAGCCATTCGTGGATGTATGCAGAAATACGCGGAGGAAGTTTCCCGCGCTGGGCCAAGATTCGCAGTAAGGTAAGCGCCGTGGATTCTGTTTGTCGGCCACCGGCAGCGCCGTGTATTGCGCCTCGACGGAGCGAATCCAAACAGCAACATGGACCCTTCGAGTGGCCCTGGTCCGCTTCCTCATCAACGCTGTCTGCGCATCATGATGATGATCTAGCGCAGACAGCGTTTATGAACGCATTCTGTTGCCGGAGTTGAGCCAGCTTTTGTGGACAGTCGCAACCGTCAAGATTCGACAGCCCATCTCGATGGAAGGGCACGGAGACCAGCAATCAACAGACGACGGAGATCGGGACGGGTGATGATGCAGGGAGCAATAGTTCAGCAATGGTCACTCGCCAATCTGCCAGCGGACCCTCACTACCGACTCGACCATGGTGCGCTCATTCGGCTTCCTCGCGACGACGACGCTCGCCGCGCTCTCGCTCTCCACGTATGCGGACGCCGCTGCCGCGTTCGACTTCGCCACGACGCTGGCGACCAAGACCCCGTACTGGGACCAGAGCACCGATTCACTCGGCCCGGCGCCGTTCGTCAAGACGCTCTCGCGCGAAGAGGAGGCCAAGTACACGCTCGTGCAAGTGCAGAACGTCGTGCGCCACGGCACGCGGTTCCCAACCGACGGCAATGCCGGCGAGATCCAGGATTTCTTGACCAAGTTGCAGACCAAGTATGGCAGCGTCATCCCGGCGTGGCTGCAGACGTACAAGCTGCCGTACAACACATCGATTGACGGTCTGCTCGCGGCGACGGGTGTGGAGGAGGCCCAGCTCTTTGGCGAACGCTCGCGCCATCGGTTCGGCGCGGCGCTACCGGCGAGCTACTCGGCGGACAAGTTCTTTCTGTCGAACACGTACAAATCGCGCACCAAGGATACGGCTGTCGCGTACGTTGGGCTTCAGACGGCTGGAGTATTCATTCCGTGGAAATGACTCACCAGAACCATGGATCTTGTAGCTTTGCGAGCACGTTCTTTTCGAACCCGAGCGACGTCAAGTACACTGAGTACGCCAAGGACTCGGTGCGATAATCGCCTCCTCCGCGCTCATACAACCGTCCTGTTGTCTGACTCTGAGCGGCTCTGCTGTAGGACCTTCTCCTCCGTTTCTTCGACCGATGCCCGCGCTTCGTGCAAGAGATCGACGAGAACGACGACGCGTTCGTCGAAGCCATCAAGTACAAGAAGTCGGCCGCGTTCCTCAAGAACGCCGAGAGGTTGCGCAAGGCGCTGAACCTTCCTCAGGACGCCGAGCTCACGACGCTCGACGTCGAGTCGACGTACGCGGCATGCTCGTTCGACATCGCCCTGTACAAAACCCAGAGCAACTGGTGCACGCTTTTGACCGAAGAGTTTGTCAAATCGTGCGACTTTGCCGACGATCTCGAGACGTTCGTGGAGAGCTCGGCCGGTGCCAAGATCAGCTACGAGATCTCGTCCGTGCTGCTCAAGGACATCTTCAAGTACATGAAGGACTTCACGCAGAACAAGACCACAATCGTCGGCAATTTTCGCTTTGTCCACGGCGAGACTACGACCCCACTGATGACGCTGCTGGGCTACACCGACAAGACGCCGCTGCTCGCGAGCTTCACACCCGAGCAGATCGACTCACGCAAGTTCCGTGCCTCGCGCGTGGCGCTGTTCATGGCCAACCTCGAGTTCCGCCTCTACACCAAGGACAACTCCTCCGCCATCAAGCAGGGGTGCCAATCCGGAGACGAGCCGACTAAGTACTATGTGCAGATCCGTATCAACGAGCAGGTGACGGCCGTGCCTGGCTGCAACGACAAGATCTTCTGTGAGATGGCCGAGATCGAAAAGCTCTGGGACTACTACCTCAACACGTACGACTTTGACGCCGATTGCAAGATCTAAGTCGCCCCGCTCACCTAACCGGCCGAGCTAAGACTGCAGTACTCGCTCCTTTTGTTTAGCGAAAAGTGTCATGTCCGCTTATTTTTCAAACTAGTTTTAGTTTCACAGAAACGCAAAATGCGGGTGATTTGCGAAGTACAGGTATATTAACTCTGAATAATGATTCCAGTTTTTCAATGTTCACAATCCTGTTCAGGAATCAAAATATGCCACGCTGGAATATCTTTAACGACTCGTGCACATTGAAGTCCACAGTGGCATCTACTGAGGTTACACCCCGATATGGTCAGTTTCTGGCGCACCCATTGGAGTGAAATCTTACCCTAGCTGCGCCAGTCCAGAACGTTCCAAACTACTCGCCCCACTTGAATTCATGCCAACCGTTTCTCTATGACGTGCGTTCTAGTGCTGTGCTGTAGCTAGCCCATGATGCCGCCAACGAGCTCACTTGCTCTTCGTCAACGCCGCCCACATCACTATGCAGCCAGCCGCGCTCCCCGCGCGGCTGCGTGCTGCGACCTTCACGCTGCTTTCGCTCGTCTACATCGTGTGTATGCTCCACCAGTTCTCGTATATATCACAGTCGCCTGTGGGGAACAAGAGCCCGCTCCAACTCACCGCCTACGTGAAGAAAGCAGCTGCGTCCAAGCCCCTACGCGCGGTCAAGGATGGCCCCACCGCTGTGGAGGCACCAGTGCTGGCAGAGACCGAAGCTCAAGTGGTCGCTGCCGCGGTAGGCACTCCCGTAGCCGCACCCCTACATGGCAAAGGATCCTCGATTATCCGCGGTCGCAAGACCATGGTGCTCCTGGTCAACTACCGCGACTCGAGGCGCTGCGGCGACACGCTCCAGTCGCTGTTCGAGACAGCGGCCGAGCCCGACCTGGTCAAGGTGAGCGTGCACGACCAGATCTACGAGGCGCAGGGGGAGATGGAGTGCATTGAGGCGTACTGCCAGCTGGTGGGCGAGCGCGCGTGCCGCCGGTCGCAGATTGTGACCTCCAAGGTCGACGCCAAGGACGCACGGGTGAGCCCTACGACTACGGATTGAATTGATGGTATTAGTATGCAAGTCACTAAGGTAGTGATCGTTGTGATACCTCGTAGGGACCAACAGTGGCGCGGTCTATCACGGAGAAGGCGATTGGTGATGAAAATTTCTGTCTCGGCATCGACTCGCACTTAACGTTCACGCCACATTGGGACGAGAAGGCCGTCCAGCAGTGGGAATCCATCGAGAACGACAAAGCCGTTCTCACGGTCTATCCCAAAGACACCAAGTACATGGAGGACCACTCCAAGGACGACCAGATGGCGCTCATGTGCATCGCTCGCATTGAGGAGCCCGGCATCGATGCAATGGTCCAGTACCGTGCTGTTCGATGGCTCCAGCGCACCAGCAGCACCAAACCTCGTCTCATGTCGCAGTTTGCCGGTGGCTTCAACTTTGGGAGCTGTCGGTCCTACCTAGACGTGCCGAACGACCCGTACACGCCAATTCTGTTCTACGGAGAAGAATACGTGCGCGCTGCGCGCTTGTGGACGGCTGGATACGATTTCTATGTCCCATCCGTGGATATTGTGTTCCACACGTATGAGCTGCGCAAGAAGATCTGGGAACGCGACTGGAGCGAGCGGTACCAGCTGCTCATGCGGTCCAAGCGCCGCGTGCGGTTCATGATGGGACTATCCGTGTCCTCGAACGATTTTGACCGACGCGAGCTTGAAAAGTACGGTCTCGGCTCGAAACGAACGTTTCAGCACTGGCGAGACTTCTCTGGGATCGACCCTGATGCGCCGTTTGACCAGGAGACTGTAGAGCAGTTCCAGAACTGCGGCGACCTCGAATATGTACCCTATGACCACTAGCGGCGTGAAGTATATCATTAATATTTGCTATTGTAAATAGCATGCCCATGAATTTTAGGATAGAGGTTTCCTGCCCATGCGCCTTCCTGGCCAAGAGCACTAGCTAGTGGTTGGCAACCACACTGTCAGTGAAGGTCGGAAGCAGAACATTCCTGGGGGAACCAGAGCTGGTGGATAAGAGAGGTCGTGACCAATCAATAGTACGGTATGATATCACTACAAGTTCTGTCTTGGACCCATCGGGAAACGAGTAGTGTTGGTGAAAGTCTACTGAAGTGCACCCTCTGTACTCATTGCGATAGCCAGAGATATTAGGTGGCGACTTCAACCCATTTATTTTCAGTGTGGACCTCCTCGCATCAGAATGGGTTCGATAGTGGACCCTCGCGGATTCACGCAATTCAGTAAGATTGCAAATGAGGCTTTCGAAGTAATCACTGATTGAGTACATCAAATCCATGTTGTAGAAGTCAATGCTCAACAAGAGTAATTAGTTAGGATGCTTCCTAATTGCTGCAATCTGTATAAAGACGGGGCGAGCAGCAGGCTCACCCCATCTATATCCGACTCGCGCCCTGCTAGTCGCAGAAAGAGGCACCTGGTATACAGGATAGTACAGCAGTGCATGGAGTTGCCTTGACCTGACTGTGAACCAAGTTGATTTATCTCACAAACTTGGAAAACAATCCACTAGGGATACGGTTGTGATAGTACACATCCACCCGCAGAACTTATTTTCCAATTTGCCCGCTCTAGCTCAAGTCGTCTCGCCTCCCCTTCTATTCTTCACCTCTTGTTTTCTTCACGATGATCGACGACTCGCTCCCCAACAAGGGAACCACCTACGTGCCCGCACCACCGACAGCTCTCCCCATTGCGGTCCAGGGATCCACGCAGCTCACGCACGACTCGAACGGCATCCGCGTAGGGCAGTGGAGTGCCGAGATCTGCGGTTGCTTCACCGACTTGGTGCCCAACTGCTGCATGGCCACGTGTCTGCCGTTCATCTCGGTCGCGCAGATCGGGCACCGCGTCAACGTGGCGCGCTACAGCTACGTGCTCATCACGTTCCTCGTGTTGTACCTCGTCACGCTGACGTTCGTCTGCATCTCGTTTGCGGCCGCGCTCAACTCGGTCAACGAAACGACCGACTCGATGTATAGCAGTTTCTACAACGATGGCTACTACTCGGATGTGACCATCTCGGTGAGCGGCACCGGTATGGCGTTTGGGTCGCTGGCGAACGTGGTCTCGACCATTGCCGCCCTCGTCTACTTTGTGCTCGTGTGGCAACTGCGCTCCAAGGTGCGTGAGCGCTTCCAGATCGCAGGCAGCTGCTGTGGCGACTACTGCTGCGTCTGGTGGTGCTCGTGCTGCACGATCGCACAGATGGCGACCCACGTGAAGAGCTACACGCCAGGATCGTGCGACTTTGGGCCGCCGGACATGCTCCCAGCCTATGAGTAAGACAGGGCTAAGCAAGCGCCATCTCGCTGGGGTTGCTGTTCTCTCAATCGACTTCGACAATCAATGTCATCCACTCCGTTTCAAAATTTTGACCATTCGATTTGAAGCCTCGATAGCTTCACTCAGGACGTCCCAGGGAGTTCACAGCAGACTGAGGCCACGCTCGCTCTTTATATTCTAGCGCTCGCCCTTCGAGAAGGACGGATGTGAAAGCTTCGCAGGTTGCCAACCTCGGGATCCACTTTCCCCCTGGCTAGTTCTGAACGACCCTGGCGATTTTAATCACGAGGTGTAATACCCCACACCACTAAGCCATTCTGTACTTCAGTATCTACAGAGCGATCGCCATGATTTGCCCCCATTCAATGACTGACGACACATCTACTGATACGCACGTTCGACAAACCTTTTCCACGGGTGGGTCCCCAAGTTTCTCTGGAAAGAGCTTGCCATACACCAACGTTGCCTCAGGATGTATTCGAAGCAGTTGTGGACTGGCACCAACTCCACCACTGATTCTAGATCCAAAGAAGTTGGAGTTTGTGGCTGTGCTCCATTCCAACCTTCAACATACAATATGATCGCCAACTAATGATAGAAGCAGGTATCTTCAACCCGATTTCTCCAAAACGCGGTGTAATGAGCCTTAAAAAGGTACACTTTTCGAGCCATTTTGCCCAATTTTGGTCTTGTTGCGCATGAATCCACGTCGATGGGGAATGTTTGCGAACCAGAGCTGATTTTGACATGTGTCACACGGTTCTGAAAGCCAACTGGACTAATTGGTATTTAGTTGTCGTTCTTCCGTCGAGTACACATTCACTTCCTCCTCGGCTCAACAATGGTCTCACCAACCCCTCCGTACGTCGGCGTCCCCGACCACGCACCCGCCAAGGGCAAGCGACCGCTGCAAGAAGGTGACGACAATGCCACGTGGTGGCGTCAAGCCGACTTTGTATACGGCCGGTGGGAGGTCGAGCTCAGCGACTGGCGCAGGCACTGCATCCCCAACGGCTGGATGGTCACCTGTCTGTCGTGCGTGAGCATCGCACAGATCTCTGTCCGCGTTGGCGCCGACTCGTTCCGCTCGGCGCTGGTCAAGCAGGCGGCGTACAACCTTACTATTCTGGCGATCCTTGCTTTAGAGCTCGTGTTCGTGTTCCAGTTGATCGATAATGGGAACGATGGTGAGCACGAGAGCTACTGGACGGAGCTGGGCATCATCTGGGGCTGCGTTCTCTTCATCGTGGTGCTATCGACCGTGTGGGTCAAATCGCTCGTCAAACTGCGCACGCGCGTGCGCGATCGGTTCCAGATCCCGGGCTCCGAAGCGGACGACAAATCGGCGATGTTGTGGTGCACCACTTGCGCCGTTGCACAGATGGCTACACAGACCAAGAGCTACAAACCCGGGAACTGCGACTTCAACGCGCCAGAGACACTCCCAGCGTACATCCCATAAGAAGATTGAGGACGATCAAGCATGACGTCTATTGGCACAAATACATGTCTCGTTGTTGCTTCCCTTGCGGCGCTTTTGGAAACCTGAAGAAGACGCCAATCAACCATGAACTTGAAATCACAACCAGAGCCAGGTTTGCCAGTCAGCGGACTTAACCCGCCACAATGGTCTTGGTCTTGTGAAGCACATCCACTCCGACACCACGCTGACTTAGGAATTGACACAGGCCGACTGTGCGACTCTAACAGAGACGTTCAATGGAGCTCACAGTATCACTGTTGAAGTCCGATGTTGACGAGATAGAGAGAAAGGATGAGAGAGGAGAGAGAGACAAACGTCGTGTGGAACGCAGTCGAAGGCTTTAAACTAAGCAAGAATCCTGACAGAACCAATGTTCACATCCGCTCACATTCCAGCAAAGAACCCACCAAGCATCGTACCGCCAAACGTCTCGGTCACTCAAATCCGATGCGGTTGAATGTTGCGTACATAGCTGCCATTGCAACGTGAGGCACACCGCCGTCGGAATGACGTGCCGGGTTGAGGCGCATCAGCATCTGTGTCTCGTTATCGATAGGCTGAAATCAAAGTATTTTATCTGATCGTAACCCCCTTGTCCTCTATCTTTTCAATCTTTCGATCTTCGAATCATTGATGAATCATCGGGGCTGCATCATGTTGAGTGGAGATACTGGAGTACATGGAAGGATCCATTAATGAGGCCAGAGTGAGATAATAGACTTGGCAAATCAGTGCTGACGCAAGTGCCGACACTATGTGCTCTTTGCACAGTGGGTTCAGTTTCTACAATCTATAAGTTCCAGCTTTCTGCGTGTTGATACTGGAAAACGCCTACTGTACGTCTGCCTGTTCAGAGCATGCTTTCAGATCCAGAAGCAAATGCGCTGCCGACATTAAATCTTCCCACCCCATTCATAAGTCTTCTTCACTTCCAGACGAGAGAAAGAGAGCCAGTGAACCACCATGAAGCTCTCAGCATCGCCTACGCGTACCCAGCGGCTCGACTCGGTCGCTCTGACGCTACTGCTGGTCGTGTACGTGGTCGTGATGATGTGCCAGTTCTCGCACGTGCAGCAGACCGAGATCGAGATCAACCGCCTAAGCAAGCACGGCGTCGTCCCTCCACAGCGGCATCAACGCGTGCGTGCCGTCGACGAGCTGGACGCAGACTTGGTCGTTGCAGTGCCCACACCAGCGCCATCGCCGGGGACCATGACGGTCATCAATGGTCGCAAGACGCTGGTGTTCATCGTCAATTTTCGCGACAGCAAGCGCTGTGGCGAGACGCTGCAGTCCATGTTTGAAAACGCCGTCCAGCCGGAGCTGCTCAAGGTGAGCGTCCATGACCAGATCAGCGAGGCCGACGGTGAGCTCGAGTGCGTGGAAGCCTACTGCCAGCTTGTGGCCGAGCGCCAATGTCGCCGCAACCAGATCGTTTCCACCAAGGTCGATGCCACGGAGGCCAAGGTGCGTTTTGAATTTGCACGTAAATGGATCGCCCCTCGATTTCAGCTGTGCTGAGCTTTGACTGCATGTTATGCGCTCCCAAGGGTCCGACGGTGGCACGGTATATCACGGAGAAGGCAATTGGAGACGAGGATTTCTGTCTCGGGCTCGACTCGCACCTGGTATTTGTGCCCCAATGGGACGTAAAGCTCGTCGACCACTGGCAGGCTGCAGAGAACGACAACGCCATCCTCACAGCGTACCCTAAATCGCTGGAGCACCTTACCTCAGATCACTCAATGGATGACAAGATGGGGCTCATGTGCCGCGCTCATATTGAGACAGGCGGTGACGATGCCATGGTCCAGTATCTCACGGTCAAGTGGCTGGATCGCACCAACGACACCACGCCATTGCTCATGTCACAGTTTGCTGGTGGCTTCAATTTCGGCACGTGCACAAAGAAGTGCCCAATGATCCGTACACGCCGATCTTGTTCTATGGGGAGGAGTATGCCCGGGCAGCGCGGCTCTGGACGGCTGGTTACGACTTCTACGCGCCAGCCGTGGACATTGTCTACCACTGGTACGAGGCGCGCACCAAGATCTGGGATACTGACTGGAGCAAGCGGTACGAGATCCTGATGAAGTCGCGGCGCCGCACACGCTACATGATGGGACTGCCTGTCTCAAAAGACGACTTCGACCATACCGATCTGGACAAGTACGGACTCGGCACGAAGCGCACGTTCCAGCAATGGCTCGCGTTCTCCGGAATTGACCCGCTGGCTGCGTACGACGGCCACGTCATCGAGCAGTTTGACAATTGCCGCGACCTCGAGTTCGTGCCCTTCGAGGTGTAGAACAGTGGCCCAGTTTGTTCGATTTTTTTTCGTTCAGTATAATTCGAATTGGCAGTTGGAGTCGCTGAGCAGTACTGAATCCTTCTGAAAACTCTTTCAGCACAAAATTCGCCAAACTGAACCCACAATCTCCTGCAACAGATGATATAAAAAGGCCAGCACCCAGCATCGTCATTCGAGATTTCAGCGCATTCTTCGATCTGACGCCCACACGACACTCGTCGGAGCTGACTCGGAGCGTGCGATCCACACGAAGCGCAACATTAGGCGGCGCCAGCTCAAGATCCACCGCCACCCGCGTCTGGTTTGTCATAGAAAGGGCTGACATTCCACACAGTGGCATCACTCATTTCGGGAATCTCCAGCATCCCAGCCAGGACAGATCTCCTTCCACCGCACAACCACATCGTAGTGATGAAGCCCGTGCGACCCGACCAAGTGCAGCGCGCACGCACCGCGGCGCTCGCGCTGCTCGTGGTGCTCTACGTCGCGATGATGGCGTATCAGTTTGCAGATCTGAAGTCGTCGGTTGACATGAGCGACAACACGACTGTATTTGCGGCGATTGAGGGCAAACAAGCGCTAGACTCGAGACCCGTAATGGAGGCTGCTGAGGTGCAGCTGCTGCAGCAGACGCCAGCACCGTCCCCAGCGCCGACAACCGTGATCAATGGGCGGGAGACGATGGTGTTTATTGTCAACTACCGGGACAGCAAGCGCTGCGGCGAGACGCTCAGGTCCATGTTCGAGAATGCGAAAGAGCCGGAGCTGCTCCGCGTGAGTCTTCACGACCAAATCTTTGAGACTGAAGGCGATATCGAGTGCGTGGAGTCGTATTGCCAATTGATGGGTAATGCGGCATGTCGGCGCTCACAGGTCATCTCGACCAAAGTGGACGCCAACGACGCAAAGGTGAATAGCAGCAAACCCTGCATTCGTCTATGAAGAGATTGATTGGTTGCTTACAGTTGTGCTTGTTGGTACTGGCTAGGGACCAACTGTTGCGCGATTCGAGACCGAGAAAGCGCTAGGAGATGAAGAGTTCTGCCTCGGTCTGGACTCGCACATGGTGTTTGTTGCTGGATGGGACGAGCAGCTCGTCCACCATTGGGATTCCATCGCGAACCCACACGCCATTCTCACCATGTACCCCAAATCCTCCGAGATGCTGGAGGACCATTCGATGGACCACAAAATGGGGCTTATGTGCGACTCTCGGGTTGAGTCCAAAGACTTTGACGCGGTCATCCAATACCTCGCGGTGCGCTGGCTGGACCGGACAAGCGACACCAAACCTCGGCTGATGTCCCAATTTGCCGGTGGGTTCAATTTTGGGCGTTGCCAGTCCTACAAAGAAGTACCCAACGACCCGCAGACGCCGATTCTGTTCTACGGTGAAGAGTACACTCGGGCGGCTCGGCTTTGGACTGCAGGGTACGACTTCTACGCACCGTCGATCGACGTGATCTACCACTGGTACGAAAAGCGCGGCAAGATCTGGGACCATGACTGGTCCAAGCGCTTCCAGTTGATGATGCGCTCGAGGCGTCGAATCCGCCACCTCTTGGGGCTGCCTGTGTCCAGCGACGACTTTGATCACACGGATCTGGACAAGTACGGGCTCGGAAGCAAGCGCACATTCGACCAGTGGAAGCAGTTCACTGGCATCGATCCGCTGGCGAAGTACAACGAGACCAAGTACGAGCAGTTCAACAACTGCGGCGAGCTTGAGCTCGTGCCCTGGCTCGAGCCACAACAATAATTGAAAACAACATCCTCCAATGAATTATAATCCACAAGCTAAAATTGACTTGATATTTGAGGATGGGCAGCTGGACAAAGCTGAGATACGTGTGTCATCCACAATTTGTGGCGTCATGTTGTGATCATTATTATTCTCTTCAATGATTGGACGAATCTTTCAAATTCGAAGGGACGAAGAGTGAATCACTCCTGTCATCAAGAGGAATCGCTCCATCAACACGAGTATAAACCGAAATGACGGGTCGAGGAGCGAGCAAAGACGACCGCCAACGGCGCGCGTTTGCGCTCGCGCTGCTGCTGCTGAGCTACGCGGGTGTGATGGTCTACTTCTTCCCGGTGCTGCGCCCCGCAGCCATCACGACACGCGCCTCCCCGCAGCGCAGCACCCTCGGCCACGGCGCGGTGAGCCATATCCGCACCATCAGCGAAGAATCGCCTTTGACACCGGCGCCTGTGGCGACGCAGACGCTCACAACCGTGATCCGCGGCCGCAAGAGTATGGCGTTCATTGTCAACTTCCGCGACAGCAAGCGCTGCGGCGAGACGCTCCAGTCCATGTTCCAGAACGCCGTCCAGCCAGAACTGCTCAAGGTGAGTATCCACGACCAGATCTACGAGGCCGAGGGCGAGATGGAGTGCGTGGAGGCCTACTGCCAGCTCGTCGGGGAGCGCCGCTGCCGCCGCGATCAGGTCGTCTCCACCAAGGTGGACGCCAAAGATGCAAGGGTAAGCTTTCCAGTATTCCATGACTTCTCCGGATGCTGGATTTTTCCGGCGTGCTGGCTGACTGACGGACTTGTTCTGGATGAAAACTCCAGGGCCCGACGGTGGCGCGGCACCGCACCGAGCAAGCACTCGGCGATGAGGATTTTTGTCTCGGTCTCGATTCACACATGGTGTTCACGCCCCAATGGGACGAGAAGCTTGTGGGCCATTGGGAATCGATCCAGAACGACAACGCCATTCTCACCGTGTACCCGAAATCCACCGAGTTTCTAATCGACCACAGCAAGGACAACAAGATGGGGCTCATGTGCAGCGCCCGCATCGAGTCGTCCGACTTTGACAACATGGTCCAGTACATCGGCGTGCTCTGGATCGACCGCACGCCCCAATCCAAGCCGCGGCTCATGTCGCAATTTGCTGGTGGTTTCAATTTTGGAAGCTGCCGGGCCTATCGAGATGTCCCCAACGACCCGTACACGCCGATCCTGTTCTACGGAGAAGAGTATGCCAGAGCCGCACGGTTGTGGACCCACGGGTACGATTTTTACGTCCCGTCTATCGATGTGGTGCACCACTATTTCGAATCGCGCAGCAAGATCTGGGAGCGCGACTGGGGCGAGCGCTACGAGATGCTCATGAAGTCGAGACGCCGCTCGCGCTTTATGATGGGGCTGCCCGTCTCAGAAGACGACTTTGACCACACGGATCTGGACAAGTACGGGCTCGGCAAGAAGCGCACGTTCGACCAGTGGGTGAAGTTTTCAGGAATCGACCCGATGGTCAAGTTCAACAACACCAAGTACGACCAGTTTGAGCATTGCGGCGAGCTCGAGCTCGTGCCCTACAATAATTAGGACAATCTAGGTTTTAACGTTGAATTATGGAATTACGGTGATTTTTATAGCTTTGGCATGCCATTCACCATGTTTTCGTGAACTACTTCCCATGTTGAAGCCAGTACTTGTCAGCATTGTGCTGTGATCTTGTCTTCCTCGTTGGCCAGGAGTTTTGTCTCGGCATCGACTCGCATTTGATATTTCTTCCGGATTGGGACGCACACCTTGTCCAGCAGTGGGACGCCACCGAGAACGAGAACGCGATCCTCACGGTATACCCGAAAGACACCAGGTTCCTCACCGACCATTCCATGGACAACAAGATGGGGTATATGTGCCACGCTCGCATCGAGACGCCCGACCCGGATGCCGTGGTCCAGTACCGTGCCGTCACCTGGCTGGACAAGACCAGCTCGACCAAGCCGCAGCTCATGTCCCAATTTGCCGGTGGGTTCAACTTTGGCACGTGCAAGTCGTACAAAGACGAGCCCAATGATCCGTACACGCCGATCCTGTTTACGGGGAAGCGTACACTCGAGCGGCGCGGCTCTGGACGTCTGGGTACGACCTGCACGCGCCGTCGGTGGACGTCGTGTACCACTGGTTCGAAGAAAGAGGCAAGATCTGGGAACGCGATTGGGCCGAGCGGTACCGGATGATGCAGCGCTCCAAGCGGCGCGTCCGCTTTATCATGGGGCTTCCCGTGTCAGTGATGACTTTGATCACACGGAACTGGACAAGTTTGGCCTTGGCGCCAAGCGTTCGTTCACCCAGTGGGACAGGATTCGGGCATCGACCCGCGCGTCAAGTTTGAAGAAGGCGTGGTCGAGCAGTTCAATATGTGCGGCGAGCTCGAGTATGTCCCCTTTAATCCATAGTGCACTGGTCCTCCTCGGGCGCACTGTCGAGTCTTCTCCTCGCACTCTGATGTGGATGAGTCTAGTTGGAATTTGCGTCTACACGATTAGCCTTACATAGCTACATTAGGCTCGGTTAGCTGCTACATGGAACTTGCACGACCATCACTCACGAAGAGCTCCTCCGGCACTCTGAATGAATCCAACGCACCAATAATCCTGCGTTCCTGCACTCCAACCGCGGCAATCGCGATGATGAAGCCCAGCGACCCAACGTCGAATGCGCTGACCGAAGCCGCACGAGTCGGCTCGATCGACGACGTCCGTGCGCTTCTCGCGCGCGGTGACCGACTCACGCTCAGCACCTGCCGCTACCGATTCGGCATCCCGGCCTGCACCTACATCTCGATTTATTATTTTCCCCGCAAGAACGACCGCACCAATTGGCTGCTTCTCGCGATTGCGTGCGACAACGGACACGTCGATTTGGTCAACTATCTCTTTGACACATTTGACGAACTGCACGACCGAGTGCTGCTCTCCACGTGCGGCGCACTGGCGGCGCGGGCGGCAGCCTTGCGACTGAACGAACCACTCGTCGACCTCCTACTCGCGCGTGGGCTCAACATCAACTGCAACGTAGGCAGGCACCGCTCTCTATTAGACGCGGCTGCGACCGCCAACTCGCCACAGATGCTTTTCTTCCTCATGGAGCGTGGGGCAGATCTGTTCTACACGGGGACCAGGACCAGAGAAAAACCCTGTGTGACTGAGAATCATCAGGTGTTGGGCCATGCGATTGCAACTGGCGCGTTCGACGCTGCTCGATTTCTGCTGCCTCTGGAGACGCGAGTCGAGGGTCTCGAACTCGCGGTGCAATGCGCTGTAAAGCTGATGGATCGCGAGTTCCTTACGTTCTTGCTGGATGCTATGGTGCCGCTCACGATTCCATCTCTGCTCGAGGTCTGGATGTTCGAAGCTAGAACCGACGCTGTCCTGCTAGATGAAATTCTGTCTCGTTTAGCCACGGAGCCGTTCTTCGATTCGTGTCTGGATTTCGTGTTTGGCCGCGTCTGTGCGCTGGAGGCCACAACCACAGCAATATCCAGCGACTGTATCTCGGTCTTGCTCGCCCACGGAGCTCAGATCAATTCGTTTGTCGGCTCGGTGATGCAGTCGCCACTGATGGCCGCGGCTCTGCTGAATGTTCCAGGAGGCGACGTGCGGGTGGAGCAGCTGCTGAGAAGCGGCGCGTATTCTCACTTTGGGTATCCGATTGGCACATCGAGCGACACGCCGCTCAAGATCATCGACATGCGACGCCAAGGCTACTTGGTCTACCCAGTTCATGAGTCGACATCTGCTCACGATGAGGCGGCACTCGCGGAGGCTGGTCGAGTCAACTACTACGAGCCAATCTTCCAGCTCTTGGTGGAATATGGCGCCGTGGTCTAACTGTAACAATTGATGATCATGTCGAGCACGACAGTTGATGTTGTCGAAGTTGGACTCTAACTCTGTGTGGCAACTGAGGCGAACTCTCCAGCTCGCAAAAGCCAGAACAAAAAGCACTCACCGACTTCCTCCATTTTTCACTGGAGCCTTCAGTGTGTTGTAGTTGTAGGTTAGAAAGTTTCGTTAGTTCGGCTCACACCACTCCATCAATAAAATCATTCAATTCAACTGTCGTTGAGTGCTGGTCAATGGAATTGGGAGACTAAATTTGATTTGAACAAAGATATCACATGACTCAACTTGCTACAAACGCGCGACACAAGATGCAACAGCGCACCGTCAGCGACACAACTTTCACGACGAATGCACTGATCGAAGCCACTAAGGTCGAATCTATTCCGGATGTCCGCGCGCTTCTCGCTAGCGGGGGGCGGCTTTCGCTGCAGGAATATTTCGGTCGCTGCAAGTTTAGCATTATTAGCGGCGTCTGGTCTTTTCGCTACTTTCGTTTGAGCAAAGATCGCACCAGTTGGCTACTCCTTGCAATCGCGTGCGGCCAAGGACATGTCGACTTGGGCAACTATCTCTTTGACACGTTTGGCGAGCTCAACGATCCACTAGCGGTGTCTACGTATGGCGCGCTGGCGGCCCGGGTAGCGGTCTCGCAACTGAACGAGTCTCTCATCGACCTCCTAGTCGCGCGTGGGCTCCATATGAACTGTAACATGGGTAGGCAGCGCTCTCTACTGGACGCGGCGGCGACTGCCAATTCCCCGCAGATGCTTCGCTTTCTCATGAAGCGTGGGGCGAATCTGTTCTACGAGCAGACAAGAAGCAGAGAGGATCCTTTGTGACTCACAACGAGAGGGTGCTGGGCAACGCTATTGTGGCTAACGCGCTCGACGCTGCCCGATTTCTGCTTCCCCTCGAAACCAGAGCCAACGCCCTCGAACGTGCAATACATGCCGCCGTAGCGCTCCAGGATAGAGACTTTCTCTCGTACCTGATGGACGCGACGCTGCCTCCGACCAATCCATCGCTGCTGGAAACTGGATGCTGGCAGCGCGAGACGATGCGCTGCTACTGGATAAAGTGCTCACGCGACTCAGCGTGGAACCGACGTTCGAAAATTGTCTGGATTTCGTATTCAGCCGATTTGTGGACACGGGCCGAGGGTCTCGAGCGACTGTCTGTCTGTGTCTCTCTCACGGCGCACAGATCAATTTGTTTGCCCACGTGGCCATGCAGTCGCCACTGATGGCAGCGGCTTTGCGGAATGTTCCAGACGGTGAAGCTCTGGTGAAGGAGCTGTTGAAGCATGGCGCTACCACGCACATTGGGTACCCGATTGGCGAAGTCGCAGGCGCCACTGACATGCCGCTCAAGATCATCGACATGAGGCGTCAAGGATACTCAACGTACCCGGAGTACAACTGGTCTAGGCACCGCGAGCCATTTCAGTCGAACGTGGACCCAAACACGACGCACTATGAGTCGATCTTCCAGCTCTTTGTGGACCATGGCGCTGTGATGTACACGACTACCAGCCGTATTGACGAACTATTCGAATACCCATGGGAGACCTAATGATGAGAGAGGGAGAGAGAGACGCCGCTGCAAACTATGTCTCGGTATGGTTGTAAATCACAACCATACCGATCCATAGTTTGCAGCGGCATTCCAAATTCTGGTGCCACGCGCCATCGAACCTTTCATAAACCGCTGTAACGTTATTAATACCATACAGAACATGGGCTAGAAGGGTTATCAGCGTACCTAACCTTAGTTCACTAACTATGTAACTCGTTTGAAGACCAACACTCATCAAGAGCTGCCAAAACGTT
The DNA here is from genome assembly GCA_023336445.1 of Pythium dissimile. Taxonomy (NCBI): domain Eukaryota; phylum Oomycota; class Peronosporomycetes; order Pythiales; family Pythiaceae; genus Pythium; species Pythium dissimile. Next base: position 21,787 of record JAADWZ010000108.1, on the reverse strand, counting down.
TTGAACAATGTTTTGGAGATCTTGATGAGTGTTGGTCTTCAATCAAGTTGCTTTTGTATGGGCACGAAAGATCAAACCCGCAAAAGAGATCAATCCCTGCGTCGAGAATTCGACATGGTGGAGCGGCCCAGCGCAGCCCACACCACGCCCGCGACAACCGCGCTGATCGAGGCCGCGACAGGCGGATCGATTGCCGATGTGAGCGCGCTTCTCGATCGCGGGGTTCGGCTCTCACTGCAATCAAGTATCGGTCGCTACAAGTTTGCCATCGTCGGCGGCGTCTGGTCGGTTCGGTACTTCCGCTTGAGCGATGATCGCACCAGTTGGCTGCTGCTTGCGATTGCGTGCGACAACGGACAGGTTGACTTGGTCAACTATCTCTTTGACACCTTTCAAGAGCTCAACGATCCACTGGCGCTGTCGATATATGGAGCACTGGCGGCCCGTGCAGCGGTCTCGCAACTGAACGAGTTGCTCGTCGATCTGCTGCTCGCACGTGGGCTCGACATCAACTGTAACATCGGCAGTCGGCGCTCTCTACTGGACGCGGCGGCGACTGCCAATTCCCCGCAGATGCTTCGCTTTCTCATGAAGCGTGGGGCGGATCTGTTCTATGAAGCGACGAGGACCCCAGAGAACCCGGTTGTGACCCAGAACGCGACTGTTTTGGGCAACGCCATTTCGGTCGGCGCGCTTGACGCTGCTCGATTTCTGCTTCCCCTCGCAACCAGATTTCGTTCTTTGGAACATGCTATTGATGCCGCCGTGGTGCTGAAGGATAGAGACTTCCTCTCATTTCTGCTGGATGCGACGCTGCCTCCGACCAATCAATCGCTGCTGGAGACGTGGATGCTGGCATCGAGAGACGATGCGCTTCTACTGGATGAAGTTCTCACGCGACTCAGCGTGGATCCTTTGTTTGAGACTCGCCTGGATGTCGCGTTTAGCCGCGTTTGCGGACACAAGACCAGGGTCTCGAGCGACTGTCTGTCAGTGTTTCTCGCTCACGGCACACAGATCAATTCGTTTGCCCATGCGACCATGCAGTCGCCACTGATAGCAGTGGCTTTGCGGGACGGTCCAAACGGTGAAGCTCTGGTGAAGGAGCTGTTGAAGCATGGCGCGACCACGCACTTTGGGTACCCGATTGGCGAAGGCGAAGGAGTCCACAACACACCACTCAAGATCATCGATATGCGGCGTCAAGGGTACACGACTTACCCGTCCTACAATTGGCCTAGCCACTACAAGCCACCTCAGTCAAACGTGAATCAGGACAGGTCGCACTTCGACTCGATCTTCCAGCTGTTCGTTGAACATGGCGCTGTGATGTACACGCCTGCCCGGCGAAGTATTTGAAGTAGATATACCCGAACGGTCCGAGTACCAACGGAAGAATGAGAAAGATACTACTGTAGGCCGCATGGAAATTCTCCGTATGCATTTAACCCCTCATTCGCCAGAAGTCAATCTGTACCGTACAGAGTACTTGATTTTTTGTGTGCGGTGAATATGTAGCTCCTGATGTAGGTTTTTGAAGTTACTGGTGAAACGAGATACCCACTTTGAACCGAGTCTTTAGCTCCTCATTGGACGCAGCGTTGTGCTGCAGAAGAGAATAGACATTCAGCCGTTGAGAGCCAAATATTAGCCCATGCCGAAATAGTGTCAATCTCGTCGACCGTACTACCTATTGACCAGCTGAAGATGTATCACACCAACTCCGCTCAGAAATCCTGGAGGTGTGAGTGAATTTACTGAGGTGTGCATCACCAGACTGTACATACACATGGTACACACGCAATACATGCTGGAGATACATTCCAGACTGGATATCTCTCGCATGCGCCACCCTGATTCGACCACACTGATTTATCTCGGGCTCTCAAAGGAGCAATCTCTTGTGCGCTGAGCACTACGTGGTTGGAATCATTCGCGGATCTGCCTTCTCCTCGCCACCTCCACCACCAGATCAAGTCGCCTATGGCGGACGCCAAGCAGAAGAAGCAGCAGCAGCAGGAAGACCACGACCCCAACGGCATCCGCGTCGCCGCCTGGGAGACCGGCCTGTGCGGCTGTTGCACGCACTGCGTGCCCAACTGCCTCATGGCGTGGTGCCTGCCCTGCGTCTCGCTCGCGCAGATCTCGTCGCGCGTGGGGCTCCACAGGTTCAGCCACGTGCTGCTCGCGTCGCTGCTCGCGTACTGCACCATGATCGCCTGCAGCGCCGTCACGGCGATGCTCTTGGGCGACGTCGTGGGCGAGGCGCTAGACGAACACGCCCACGGCGGCGGCGGTGGCACCTTCAGCCCGTCGGGCCAGGACAAGATCGTAGCTGCTGGTGCGAGCTCCTTGGTCGCTCGTATTGTAGGGTTTGTGGCTGGTATTGCCTACCTCGTGACGCTCTACCAGTTGCGCTCGACGATCCGCGCGCGCTTCCAGCTCCCAGGTGGTTGCTGCTCCGATTTCTTGATCTCGCTCTGCTGCGGCTTTTGCTCCATCACGCAGATGGCGACCCACGTCAAGAGCTACAAGCCCGGCTCGTGTGCGTTTGGCCCGCCCGACACGCTCCCGGCCTACCAGTGAGCTATAATGTACTGGGAGTTGGCGAGGGCTCCACCCAATTGACAGTAAAGACATCTCAGCAGTGTACACACGATTACTTCAACATAGTGATCGCCACAAGAAAACATAGTCCAAGAAAATAAATGAAAATGAGATGCGAGTTGCGTTGGTGTTGGAAGACCAGGCGTGGCTTGCCGGGAACAACCTCACGCGCGCTCCAGTTCTTGATGACTGCAAGTGGGAGTTCCACTTGCGCACTAAGTCTCAGCCGTGATCGGCTCCACACTACATTCTTTTTCTCACTTTTTGACAAATCAGAAATGTGGGCGGAAGAAAACGTGATTTGAAATAACAATGTTCGGCTGAGAACTGGCTTGGTGTCTGAGATGGCTTCAAGTGCCACCCACGTCATTTGCACACGTCAAGGGATCACCTTCCACACGGCAACGCGTCAGTGTCAGAGGGCACACTGTCAACCAGGATACGGTACGGTACTGTACCATCTACGAAACGCTGGGGACTAAAAGAACCTCGCGCTGGATTCCTCATACGGGCAAGTCTGTTCCATGAGTCCCATGGGCCCAACGACGACAGCGCGGTTTGAGCCCATTCTTTCGTTCTCGACCACTGCTGGCCGACCTTGTGAAGGCCGTGGGACTGACAACTGTGCGGAACACGGACAGCCAGTGTGGTCACGCCTCCCTGTCCCGCTGCTCGCTCGCTCAGAACTCATCTAGCCGCTCCAGTTCCCAACCATGATACTGTACGAGCCCGACCACTTGACCACTACCGCACACAAGCCCGCGTTTGGCAGCATCGTGCTGCACAAGCCCGAGCGCGAGTCGGCGTACACGGTCATCTCAACAGACCGGACCATGTCGACCATGACGCGCACGCGCGCGCGCACCATCGCCATTGGCATTAAGGTCGAGGTCGCGCCCAACGGCGCTGTTGTCGCGCACGAAAGCCCGTACTACTACGAGAAGCACTTGCTCCAGGACCAATACGACGCGCAAGGGGTGCGTGTCGGCGCCTGGGAGATTGGCGCCTACCATCTGGTGGCGTGTCCGGCCATGACGTTGGGCGTGCTATTCGCCGTGCCCAGCGTCGTAGATCCGCACGCTGCTCGCGGCCTACGGCCCGGCGCACGTCAGGGAATTAGCACGACTGCTCGCCGTCGCCGTGTGTCCGATCCTGGCCGACATCGGAACTGCTCAAGCTGCAGCAGCCCCATAGTGGTAGTGCCACCACAGGAGATGGAACAACAATCGTGAAAACAAAAACGAAAACGAGAACCAATCCTGTCACTGGTAAGCACGTGGACGACAGCAATACGCTGTACGTGGTGCTGCTGTGGGCAGCGTGTGTCGTGCCGGTGGGCACTGGACTGTCCGAGCTGCTCACATTGAGCGACATGCGCCACAAGATCCGCATGGGGTATCAGATCCTAGGCTCGCGGTGGGGCGACTTGCCGCGTGCTGTGGCTGCCGACGTGCTCGATCGCACAGATGTCGACCCACGTGGGCTGTCTCCGTCCAGCGCTCTACAGTCTGCGCTGTCCAGAGGCGCTGCCACCCTGCGAATACTGACCACGAGAGCGAGTGAAAAATAAAGATGTCGACTTGGTTTGATAGTGAGGAAATTGTTAGGGGGAGACGGCGATCGCTTTTACGTACAGTTCATTGAGTAGATGGGATTTGGAACGTAATAGATCGCAAACGATCGCATTAGTAAGTAAAGTAAGCGGGTCGGAGCTGCCACCTGGATGAGAGCGCTAGCCCGAAGTAGCTTTGTCTGGAGCATTCCAATGGGGCGGCTGTCGTTTTCCTCAATTTCGTAAAATATTGAAAACGTGAAAAATGTTATTTTTTCACGATTCGACTGTCTCACATTGAGAGGCCGTTTCCAAAACGACTCTCTAGGGTTCATTGTGCTGTGCTCCACGGCGATCATCAAGCACCGCCACGGTCTCTCATATCGTCTGCAAAATCTCTACGACCCCATGCATTCGATGAAAGTACGGCTCCCCCCTAACAAATATAACTACTTGTAGAATGCTAGTAGTTCCACTCTGCACCGTCATTTGGCTGGAAGATGCCAGCAAAAGTGACTCGCGAGCGTTTCTATTCTGGTTGTTTTGATCGCCGAGAGGTGTGCGAGTAAACTGTCGCGTCAACCAAGTTCTGGTGTTGAGCGAGCAGGTCCGTAACGATAATGTCGACGTAATATCGAATCCACACTGCCTGTAACACTCAATAATTATCCATTTCGATCCCATCGATTTCATCACTGACTACAACAAATAGGCGTCTATACACGTGAATGATGTATTTAATTACCTCTATCATAAGATATTCATTAAATTAGAATGTCCTTGAAGCACGTAGACTCAGTGCTCTGAGCCCATTGACTGAATCTGATCCCGTAGCTCCTCACTCCGCAGTGGTGGATGCGTTCAGGGGGGCGAGTGTCCATAGTCACAACCAAAACTTCCTTGTCGGTCTCCAACCAGCCCGGGCCTCTCTCCTTCTCTCCTACACAGCATGGACCGCATCGACCGCATCAAGTCCCACGTGCAGAGCGGCGCCGCTGCCCCGCACCCGGCGCCAATTGATGAGGATGTGGTCGTCGTCTCGGCGCTGCGCACGCCCATCACCAAAGCCCGCCGCGGCGGCTTCAAGGACACGACGCCCGACGTGCTGCTCGGCCACGTGCTCACGGCCGTGCTGAACCAGACCAAGGTGGACCCCAAGCTCGTTGGCGACGTGGTCGTGGGCAACGTGCTCCAGCCCGGCGCGGGCGCCGGCATGGCGCGCATGGCGCAGCTCGCGGCGGGCATCCCGTACACGGTGCCGCTCCACGTGCTCAACCGCCAGTGCAGCTCGGGCATCCAGGCAGTGGCCTCGGTGGTCGCGGCGATCAAGGCCGGGTACTACGACATTGGCATCGCCGCCGGCGTCGAGTGCATGTCGCTCGCCGGCATCGGCCAGGACGCGCCCACCGTGGACTGGAACCGCGTGCAGAGCGTGCAGGACGCCATGGACTGCACGATCCCCATGGGCATCACGAGCGAGAACGTGGCCGAGAAGTTTGGCGTGTCGCGCGCGCAGCAGGACGCGTTCGCCGCGGCCTCGCACGCCAAGGTGGTCCACGCCCAGAAGAACGGCTGGTTCCGCGACGAGATCACGCCCGTGTCGACCACGATCAAGGACAAGGACGGCAACGAGAAGGCCGTGATCATCTCCCAGGACGACGGCGTCCGCGCCGGCACCACGGCCGAGAGCCTCGGCAAGCTCAAGCCGGCCTTTAAGCAGGGCGGCTCCACCACGGCCGGCAACTCGAGCCAGGTCAGCGACGGCGCCGCCGCCGTGCTGCTTATGCGCCGCTCGGTCGCCAAGAAGCACGGCCTCCCGGTACTCGGCAAGTTTGTGTCGTTCGCCGTCGCCGGTGTGCCGCCGTCGGTCATGGGCATCGGCCCGGCGTACGCCATCCCGGAGGCGCTCAAGAAGGCCAACCTCTCGCTCGACCAGATCGGTGTGTTCGAGATCAACGAGGCGTTCGCGTCGCAGGCCGTGTACAGCGTGCAGAAGCTGGGCATCCCGATCGAGAAGGTGAACCCCAAGGGCGGCGCGATCGCGCTGGGCCACCCGCTGGGCTGCACGGGCGCACGCCAGGTGAGCACGCTGCTGTACGAGATGAAGCGCACGAACCAGCGCTATGGCGTCATCTCCATGTGCATCGGCACGGGCATGGGCGCCGCCGCGGTCTTTGAGCGCGAGATCTAAGTTGATGTGCCTTCCCCACCGAATTGCATTCGCTTTTTTGTTTGTTATCAGTCTTTTTTTGTCTGTATCAGTTGCATGGCGTCTCCGCGTTGTTCTATCGCAGGTCTAGTTAAACTACACTACCCTCATCACGGTGCGGGCAGCCGTGTCGAGATGGAGTAAGATCTCCTCCTTTTTTTTTACCGCAAGCGGCTCTCCTTGTTGGCGCTCTCCTTGACGTTCTTGAGGTTGAACGCCCAGAGAGCGACGAGAAACACGGGGAACCCGAGCCACCCGACCGACGCGTTCTTGGTCGGCAGCTGCGACGCGCGAAACTGCTTGCGCTCGTGGAAGCCCGTGGCGCGGCGGCCGATCGCGGCGGGCGCGCGCGCCGAGCGCAGCGCGTGGTACTGCGCGGTCGTGAAGCGCTCGTGCGTGTTGAGGTCGCCAAACATCTGGTCCACATCGGCCGAGGTCATGGCCTTGTAGTTGCCTGGCGCGTGGGCCACCGCCTTGCCCAGGTCCGGGCTCACGGACGTGCCGAAGCGGTCAAAGTCGTACCGCACGCGCGACTGCGCGTCGCTCAGCGCATCGTACGCTGCGTTGATCTTCTGGATCTGGTCGTCCTGCTGCTCGCACCACCCACCGCATAGAACGCCGACAGGCAACCAGCCAGTCAGGCGGTCAGCTCTCTGTCTTTCTCTTCCTCATACCCCACACTGGTAGTCTTCACACACTCACACACACACACACACCTCTATGTTCTGAAGCTTAGTCTCCTTGGCGGCCGCGCGATCCGGGTGGTGCAACAGCACTATGATACACGCACACCAAGCAGCCGCCCGCCGTCGTTAGTAGGAGGAACATGAAATATAAAACAAGAGCTCTTCGGTCGGGTGCAATTTTAGCAGCTCCGCTCACCTTGCTTGCGGTACGCGGTCTTGATCTCCTCCGCGGTGGCCGACCGGTCCACGCCCAGCACGTGGTAGTGGTCCTGTGTCGCGTCCGCCATTGTCTCTCTTTCCGCTTCTATGAACTACCAGTTGGGCGCGTGCGCGCGGCGATGGAGAGCAGCGAACCGGAATTCCCGTGTGGTCGATGGTGTGTACGTATTGATGAGGACGAGAACCAGCAATTTCGTACTTAAGAGGGATGCAGAAGAGAGGTGTGCATCCGTCTGTGTTGGTAGTTTCCGGTATTTTGGCAAGCTATTTTTGTAGTTTTTCTGCAACAAAAAAAAACATATTTGGAAAAAAAAAGAAAACGAACATTTACTTTTGACTTGCTTTCTCGGGCTTTCTCGTCCTTTCGGCGCGCTGGTTCAAGAGATGCATACGGTTGCTGTGGTTGCATGGAGAGTGAAAGCGACCTGTCTTCTTCTTCTTCTTATACGCTAGTTTGGTTGTCGGCAACCGGCGCATCGACCTCCAAGTGACGCTGTCATGAGAGAAATGCAAGTGAGACGAGCTGCCGGTCGGCCTGCCTGACGACCCATCCACAGCGAGAGCGTACCTTTAAATAATACGCGAGTTGCTCTTTCATTTGCACGACGCTGAGCGGATCTTCAACGACGAGCTGCTGCAAAAAAGTCGCAGAGTTGTCAGTGACTCGTCCCCCTTCCTTGCTCACCAGAGTGCTTTGCACCGTTTTCTCCAGTCGTACCGAGAGGCGTTGGCTCTGGCTGCTCGTGCTGGCGGTGGACGTATCGTCCGAGATTGGCCCGTCGGCGTTGCGCTGCTTGTCCATGCGAGCCCACAGCATGAGCTGCTTCTGGAACGCACTGCAGAATGAAAGTAAAAAAAATTGCAAATCAATCGGTGCATTTGATAAAATCTGCCATGTGGTTCTCGAGCGGAACTTACATGTTGGTGGCCTCGGGGTCTTCGTGCTCTCGCTCACGAACAGGCGGCTGGCTTAAAGGCTGGTAGGCTGCCTACAACAATAAGAAACATATCCACACCATTTAGTCCCATATATCAAAAACATGAAAAACAAAAAATGGTCACACAAGCTGACCACACCTGTTCTACAGCGAGAGGATAGCGCCGCGGTGAGCCAAACATGGGCTTGGATCCCTTCGGAACAAACACAATCTGGAACAAAAAAACAAAACACAATCCTGACTAGATGAGCGGAGAAACGATCCGGAAGATAGCTAACCAAGTCGTACCTTGACATCTTCTAGGTTGTCGTCGTCGACGCAGTACAAGTTGACGGCCACGGTCTCAGGGATCGCGTGGTCAAAGTGGAAGATGTGGACGCCGCAGCTGCTGCAGAACGCATGCTGCGTGGACGTGGTCTGCGGCTCGTACACCGAAACGCTCGCGGTCTGTACCATCTCAAAGCACGACGTCGGCAAGAGCTACATAATGCAAAAAGAATTAGCAAACCAGGAGCCAGAACATGTAGGTAATCATGATGATCCACACCAGGTACGGGAACCGGCCTTTCTTGCATGAGACCGTGTTGCTGTCGTCGAATGCTTCGACGCGCTTGGGTGCCAAAATGAAAAATCTACATTATTCCCATTCCAAAACATGAATATTCCCCTTCTTGTTCCATGACAACAATGCTTGTTGTTCTCGCACCTCAGCGCGCCGCAGTCGCAGGATCCTCGGTGCTGGAACAGCGGCATCTTGGGGGCGCCGTACTTTTTCCTGTTAAACCGTGGCACCGCAAAACCACCGTCAGTAGACTCGTCCATTTCCTTCCTCTGCGCACCCCATCTTGTCCGTACTGGTAGTATATGTCCTTGCCGTCGTCGCTGAGCTCGTATCGCTCCCATCGATTGTGGCCGTCTTTGTCGTTTCTCAAATATTCGCGCAACTGAAAAAGGTTCTCCCCCACAAAATGAGCTCTCCTCTCCTCCATACTACAATGTTTAGACCAGCTACGAGGGCCTCTGTAGCTGGTCTACACAGACGGTCTATAACGCCACGTACCACGAGAATGCCGACGCCTACAACCAGCGTGGAGATGGCTCCGATCGCGCGGTCCACTTCGCGCACCATGCCGCCGCCGCCCATTGTTTTGGAACTGCGTCCAACCTCACAGCCTGGTGGCTTCCCTCGTTCGCGGTTTCGAAGAGGTGGTTTGAACCTGCAAGGAAGATGCGCTAGACCTCCTTTCCTTCCAAAGAGTGCGAACTTATTGGAAGCACGACACAGTGAAAGTGCGAACCTAAGATTGGTAATCCGACCCGTAAACAGGATGACCACTCTGCACGGAGAAGCGGAACACTCTGGAGTTTAGTGGAAATATTATTCGTGATTCAAACGTCAAAAATAGTTGTTTAGACGGTTTAAATAAGGATCACTATTTGTAGTAGGTGGTATGTTGGTGGCCATCTTTACCGATCGTGATGCAGGCTCATGAGGCACGAGTTCTCCCGAGATTCTTCTTTTTGAACGTGTGGAGGCAGATCACCGACCCAAGAACCCATGGCGATCACACGGTGGCTGTCCGCGTCACTGGAAGCATACGAGCCGATTCGGAACACTACCTCTGAGGACTCTCTCGGTTCGATGATGACCATATCGGATGCTCGCTGCGACGTGGCGATCAGTTCAAAATTGGCGAGAGAGCTGCTGGGCGCGATGGATCTTCCAACAGGGGTGATGTGGAGGTCTCCGTCTTCTGTATTTGCCGTGATGAACTTGGACTTGTTGACATCATCCTGAGGCGGAAGCTGTGCGATGCGTAGCCGCTGCGCAATGTGCTGCAACGAAAAGAACGCGCCGACGCAGAGAAGCAGCAGAATGGCGGCGATCAGCGGCGAGTGCCACGTGTGGAAGTCCATGGCCTGGCTGGTCGGCTGGTGGCCTACGACGACCCACACAAACTGCACGATGATCCACACGCTCGGCCAGAGCATCGCGAGCAAGACGTGGTTCTTGCGGAAATGCGGCGTCGTGAAGTAAAAATCCACGCACGTGATCACAAACTGCATCAGCACTCCTTGGATCCGCAGCAGACTGATCCGGGTCGCGGACGTGGGCATGACCACGAGCCAGAACAGCGCAAAGCTCGTGATCGTGTTGGCCATGTGGACCTCGTAGCACACCCAGTCGACCATCTCCCACGAGCACGCGCGGATCCGGCGGCGCACGACAAAGCGCGACCGGTCGAGCACGCGGAAGAGGTTGAAAGTGGCGACGAACATTGACAGCGACGACAGCAAGCCGGTCCAGATGGAGAAATGTAGAATCGGCGGTGGCTTCTCGCGGCCGTCGAACGACAGGCCGCCCCACGGTAGCCACATGCAGGGCACCACCACGGAGAACGTGAGGCTGCACGTGCACATATACACAACATCATAGGAAGCGTCAGTACTCACATCACGAGCGCATTCGGTGCTCCTGAGGAGCAAGCAGCCTGGGGAGAAACGTACATGAGCGAGCCGCAGAAGAATTTCCAGAGGAAGAGCTGGTTGAGGTCGAACTGCTTGGTGCCGTAGCGCATGAGCGCATAGTGGCGCGTCTTGAGGTCGAAGAAGTTGATCCACTTGGCCAGCGCGTCCAGCGCGCGCGCCCCGCAGCTCCTGACGGTTGGCGGGAGGGAGCGAGCGGACATTGACTGTGAGTTGCGGCGGCTACCACTTCGAGGCGCAGTGGAGAGATGATGGATGTTGTCCAGATGCCCGCGAGTAGTGTTCTTAGAACAGGTCTAACGACTCAATAATTGTGCAGTGTTACGATAGACCCCACGGCGCGAGATAGTCGGTAGGTGGGCGCAGAGTCCGGCCGCTCGAAAGGTGGACAGCCGGCCGCGCCAGCTGTTGCAAGCTCAGCGATTTTTGGATGGTTGGGTCGATTGATCACCAATTTGATGGGACAAGTGGGGAAACCTGCTGGTGGCGGCGAAGGGCTCGACTGACGGTCACCACTTCGATGGTTGAGACCGTAACCTCGCATCATCCAAGAGCACTCAGTTCCAGTATGTATTCGCACATGAACTGGATGATACGTACCGCCTTCGAGTTTCGAGGTCCTTTGCGTTCTCGACAGCGCACCCACAAACTTCAAAGGAACGTCGCGATGTTTGAATGGAGGTGGGAGCCAAAAGCCCCACGAAAGCTGGTCTGGCTTGTTTTTTTTCAGTACGGTTCCCAGTTCACACGAGTCACCCACGTGACGTTCCACACCACGCAAGAAAGTCAGTTCAGTCACAAGTGAGCAAGGACCGACCTCTCACAAAACAAGATGTTTCTCGCGTCAATTCATCAGCCGTCAGCAACTTTTACACCTTCATTTGTTAGAATGCGCCAAACACAACCTGTTTATTACTCGCATGGTTTTCCCTGGGCCAGCTCATCAGATGGCCTCGTGACACCGCAATGCAAATTGCAAATCCAAATTAAATTCACAGATCCTGCCCGAATTATTTCAGCGTTCACAAGAGAATTCACTACGGGAAGAGCTACTCACCATCTGCACCACCCATCCGATAGTGCTTTACGGTCACGCGGCACCGCCCGACAAAGAAAACTGTTCCACACCAAGAACATGGCCACGCAAGCTCTCTAGAATTTCATGCATGAATAGATGCCCACTCTCTACTGATACTCAGAAGCTAAAGCCAAAGCTGAAGCTTATCGACTTGTCCGCCTTGCTGCAAGTCTCCTCGGTCTCAGTGCCGCTCTGCTCACGCTGCAGCAGCAGCTCCCACTTGGACTTGCGGTTCTTCTTGGCTCGCTCCTCGGTCAGCTCCGCGTCCACTTGGGCGAGCAGCCGTGGGTGGTTCGTCGCCATGGCCTCGCGGAACATCTCGCACAGGAACGGCCGCCGGTCCATCGGCAGACCGGACACTTGGTCGGGTTTGTCCTCCAAGAACCGCACGACGTTCTTCACGTTGCCCGAGCACACAAAGTTTTGTGTGATCGCGATCGCCTCTTCTGTGTTGAGCACGAGGTGCCACCAGCCGTTGGGTACGAAAATGACCTCCCCAGCGCGGCAGATCCCTTCCAGCGGTCGCTGATCGGGCGGCAGCTTCTTCACTTGCGGGTAGAACGTTACAAACCACTCGATGAGCGACACGGGTGTGGACACGTCGCTGCCGTCCTCGCTCGGGTGGACGCCCGGCGGAACGATCTCCGGTGGGAACAGGATCCACTTCTTGGCGCCGCGGATCACTCCGTTCCAGGCGTTGGTCGAGTTGGGGTCGATGTGGAACGACGAGCCCGACTTTCCCGGGCCAATGATCAGCCACTTGTGATCCGGCCGCTTGGCTGCGCCGAGCAGCGCGAAAAAATCCTCCTGGAAAAACTTGGGCACGTCATAGTCTTCCGCGAGCTGCGGCGCCTTGACCGCGAATTCTTTGTCAAAGATGAACAGCGGCTGGTCGTCGGTGAGCATACGACTGTAATGGAGATACTTGTCCATCGAGAGCTGGAAGCCGCCGGCGGAAAAAGTTTGGTTCTTGCACTGGTTCACCAGATACTCGTCGGTCCACGTGGCCATCGCCGGCCACTTGTCGATGCACTCGGTGAGAATGACTGGCAGGTTCGCAATCTCGTACTGGCGCTTGAACTGGTCCAGCGTCAGCTCGTTCGCGCTTCGTCGATCGATGTTCTCCACCGCGAGCCAGCTGGCTTCGATCGGCGCCGCCGCGCAGTAGAACGCCTGGAAGAGCAGATCCGAGTAAAAGCCGCTCACGCGAAGGGGGCAAATCCGATCGCTGAGCTCGCTACGGCCGGTCTTGGTCGCAATATACGACTGCTTCCAGGTTCGCTTGGCCGTGAAGTTGCCCGCCATCTCTTCCAAGACCAGCGTGCGCCACAGCTCGTCGTGGGATCCAAACACGTAACACGCTCGGCTGCATGTGCTCAGCGTGGACAGATCCGGCGGCGCAAGCCAGTTGAGAAAGTCCAACATGTGGACGTCAGAGAAGCGCTGGAACGCGCCGAGCCCAGGCGCGCGGCAGTCGTGGATGCCTTTGTCGGCGTCGACGTAGAAATTGCCGATCGGTTTGATGCCGAAGGGATGCTGCAGCCGTGGTGGACTGGAGGTCGGCCGCGTTGGTTTTTCAGTCGGACGTTCCGACACCTGCGACTTGAGCTTCTTCGTCGGAGGATCCAGTGCCTTCATTGGCGCTTCATTGCGGTCGCGCGGCGGCTGCGAGGGCTCCGCGCGGAGCTGCTCGGTTGACGGCATTTTTGGTCCAGTAGCCACCACCATAAAAAACTCAGCAGCGACATTCAGACGACCTTCCGAGCACCTACAATTAATGTCGCATGAATGTGACGGTCCCTTTTGTCTGACTCTGAGTTGGAATATCTGAGTCCAGCAAAGAATTTATTTTTTGCAATCATAAAACATTGGTTTACATCAGCGAAAGTCAAATTTTATGTAAACACCACTTGTGCTCGCTGAAGCTTTCAGATCGCTTCACAGACTATGTTTTTGACAGAAGTTCGACGATGTGACTGCGCTTCCGGCTAGCCAAGATGAAAGAAGCGACAGCGCGCGCGAGCCGACGACTGCTGCTGGAACTCTCAACAAGACAAACCCCCCAAGACGGCATCCCGCGCAGTTTCGAGCTTTTCACATTACGGTAGTTTCTGCTGCCAGCATCATTTCTTTGTTTCGCAGACAATACAATCTCGTGCTTAAGCATCTCAACGCCAGTACACTGCAATGGCCGAGATCCCCGGCTTGGGAGGTCAAACGTGGGCTAGAGTCCTCACAAAGTTCTCTGCGCAATACAGTAGTGGGGTGAACCGAACCATCCAAAGTCGAGCAGATCGAACTCTGGTCCCTTTTTACACAACAGGGCTACGGATGCATGCACTCTTTTAAAGTCACGTCCACATTGCTCTTGGCGTTCCTTACAATAACAACAACAACCTTCAACGTAGTCTAGAACATTAAAGCAGCTCGCTTCCAGTCCTCCTGCCTCCTCCTTCCTCGTGCTGAGTTTATTCTATGGGTACGCAGGCAAGGTGTCGACGGGCGGACCAAAGTTGCAGCTTCCAGGCGTGTAGCTCTTGACGTGGGTCGCGATCTGCGCGACCGTGCAGCACGAGCAGCACGCGGCCGCGACCAGATCCGCTCCCCACGAGCCGCTGATCTGAAACCGTTCGCGCACTCGCCCACGCAGCTGCCACACGCCGACAATGTAGACCACGGTACACACGAAGCCCAGGCAGTACCACGAGCTCAAGTAGCCATGCATCTCGGCGGCCGTGAGCCGAAGGTACAAGAGCCCGTCCTCCTCTGGGTGGCCAGCTCGGTACCGCCGCTGCGAGAGACCCACCGCGATGCTCGCCCAGGAGACGATGTGGAGCGCGAGAACGGCCAGCAGTGTCTTGGCGAAGGGGTAGATTCCGAGTCGGGAGGCGATCTGCGCAATGGAGACCCAGGGGCAGCACCAGCTCATGAAGGTGTTGGGCACGACGAAGTTGAGGCACGAGCAGAAGCCGGCGTCCCATGCGCCGACGAGGATCTTGTCCGACGATGGGGAAGCGGAGCTCGCCGTCGCAGGCGAGGACGCCACGGCGTCTAAAGCGGCTCGCTGTGTGGACTGCAACGTGAACGAATACACGGGCGTGCCGACGATCTGGAGCTCAGTAAACTCGGGCTCGGCGCTGGGCTCGGCTCGCATGATGAATGGATGGTTGTGGTGGTGGATACTGTGGTGGGTTTTCTAGTGCGGATCGCTGGTCGATTCCGGAAGTGCGGGACGAGATCGAGTGAATCGAGCGGACACTGACTGACTAACTGGCTGACTGGCGCTGACGCTGACGCTTACACGTCCGCAGGGGAACCCATAGGTTGTGTCAAGTTAATTCCGGCGGAACGCTTGAGACTCTCAGAGGTTTGATCTAATCGAAGGCCGAGTCCCACACGTACCCAGTGAGGCCGAGCGTTCGCGGACGGTTCCTCGCTCGGTCCATTCGCCATCGCAGTGACTGACGCGGCTGTTCAACTCAGTTCGAGTCCAGAGAATCAAACCACGCGCCGTGCTTCACTGGCTCTTTCCCGCCTTCTTCCTAGGTGGAGAGTGGCTCGGCCCTCGAGGCCCCTGACGGGAATGGCTGTAGTGCCACATGCGTGTTTTGTGTGCTTTTGCCTGTTCACGTGGCCGCCCCACTCTTTACCCAATAGCGACGAAATGCTGCATTTTCTTTCTTCCATGGTGGGCGGTCTCCTCCATTCGCTCGTCCGACGGTCGGACCGACCTGTGCGCACGGCACAGAATGTACCATCGATCGTGGAGTCACACGCCAATTCGTTGAAGCTCTCACACGCTAGAGGCTCTCGCTGCTGGAGTTTGCTCCTGGATGATGCCGTGTCCATTCCTCAAGATGGTGATGCGGGATGCGGGATGCCAATCAATCCGCCCATTGTGTTCTTCCATGGCGCGAGATCTTCGTAACAGATCCTGAACCACAAATTGTCCCCCGTGCGGCGTGACGACCGCCACGCTGTTTTCTTCCATCAAAATGGATGGGGCGCTCATGGAGATGTCCCAGTACATGGCTTGCCTAGACTAGCTTCGTACATCGATAAGCTTCCACCTTTTCGAAGGTGTTTGATGGTCTCTGCTTGGTCTCCGAGTCCTTTCAAAAACACTGTGGGGACGACTGAACTAAATATACCCAGACTGGGTGAGCTCTTGACAGCCAGCCCGCATGGTCTCTCATCTCCCTCTTGGCTTGTCGGTCTCGTTGTGTGTGGGAAACCTTGGACGACCGCCATGCCCCTCAAGCCCAAGCCCGCGAGGTCGCCGCCGCGCAAGGTGCGCTCTAGCCTGCCCTCTCCTAATAGTCATCTGCCAGCCTTCCCACGCTCAAATGTGTACTGTATGGGTTACTGACAGGTCGGATCGCCCGAGGAGACCACCATGCCCAAGTTTCGCAGTAAACTGCTGGCCATGGGCATCGCTGGCGACTCCGCCACCAGCCCGACGAACGAGCGAGACGAGTCGCTGGATGTGCAGGACCAGAAGGACCACCTGACGCAAATGGAGCAGGAGCTCGCGCGGCGGCAGGAGAGCTACGTGCGCCGCGAGCGGCAGTACAAAGTGCGCATCGCCGAGCTCGAGGCCCAGCTCACCGAGTCGCGCGCCAAGAAGCCCAAAGAGAACGCGTTGGACGCGACCATGGACAAGCTGCGCGGCCTGCACCGCGCAATCATCGACAACGTGGACCACGTGCAGGACCGGACCAGCAAGATCTTGCAAGGTGCGGCGCGCTCAGTTTTTTTCAAAAACATTTTATTTATTTTTCACCAAAAGATGTGTGTGGGGGGGGGAACAACTAATTAGAGCAAGAGAAAGATTTGCTGCGCGCGTTTCGCGCTCGCCTGTACAGCGTGCAGGAAGAACTCGAGTCGGAGAAGAACAAGACCGACGACGGCGCGTCGGCGTGGATCGAGAAGAGCAAGCAACTCGAGACCGAGGTCGAGTGGACCAAGGAGCTGGCCGACCGGCTCGACCGGCTCAACCAGAGCCTCACGCGCGAGAACCAGCGGCTGAAAACGCAGTTCACGACCCAGGAGAACGACCGCGAGTTCCTGGTCAAGCAGCTCGTGACCGTCAAGAAGGACAATGTGCGGCTGCGCAGCGAGTTGGAGACGGTCCAGCAACAGGTCGAAGAGCTCAACGAGCAAGGTCGTCAGAGCATGAGCTCGGCGTCGTCGCTCAGTGCGCTGCCCAAGGTGCTGCTGCGCGAGTCGTCGACGCGTCAAGCCACCATGCGGCCAACCACGGCCTCGTCGGCCGCCGCCGCTTACTTCTCTTCCTCCAGCGCGGCGGTGCTCGAGGCCGACAACCGGTACAAAGAGATCATCAAGCGGCTCAAGCGCGTGCTGGACGTGGAGCGCCGCAATCTGCAACAGGTGCGGTCCGCGTACAAGACCGAGCTGCAGAACCGCACGGAGATTGAGTTCATCTTGAAAGAGTGCATCCACGACGTGCGCAGCGAGATCGCCAGCGCGTCGGCGCATCCGTCCACCCCACCAACGACTGCGATGCCCGCCATCACTGGGTCCTCCTCCTCCTCCTCCTCCACCTCCGCCTCCTCCACACGGCGCATAGAGAGCAGCGGTTCGCTGACGACGCTGGTGGGCGATCGCCAGCGTCTCGGCGTACACGAGCGCCAACGGCTGATTGAGAAATTGCTGGCGAAAGAGAGGCTGCTAAACTTGCTGACGACCAAAGCGTTCCCAATCAAGAACGGCAAAGGAGCGAGCGCGAGCGACCCGCTGCTCTCAGGGGACGCCGTGTCGCCGGAAGAACTCGCGCGGATCTACGCCGAAGTGGCGAGCCTAACGAACAGCGACAGCAGCCTCGGCCACGGCCTCAACGGACGAGTAGAGAGACCCATCTAGTAGACGAAGCAAACAAATCAACAGAAGAAAAATCAAAAACTGCTCGATTCGCCAACGGGTCTCAACCAGCTTAGTGAGTCCATGGGATCGCTCTCGCTGGCGTGTTGGTACGGCGGGCGCTTTCCAACGGCTCGTACACGCGTCTCTACAAGCAGTCACCCCCACCAGTGCGGTCTCTCTGTCTGACATGGTTAGTCGCGGATCTGATCAATGGTGACACATGCGCGCCTCCACACACCTGACGAGTCGGAGCAAATCGACGCTTAGAGGACGATCGACCAAGGAGGAGGAGTCGCGCTTTAGACCGCCGCGCAGGTGAGGCGTCGGCAATGCATTGCCGGACGGGCGGCGCGTCTTCAGCCAGGGGCACGTTGGCGGAAGGGGGGAGCTGAGGGGAGGGGAGGGGTAAAGCGGAGCGGAGGGGACTTGCGAGAGAGGGAGAAGATCGTCCAAGCAGTAGCCTGTACGTGGTATGTAAATCCGCTGGGCTTGCTCCCTGCCACACAAGTCGAACTTCAACATTGGAGAGGAGACGGTGTTGAAATTGGCGCTCCGTCTACGCGCATCTCCCCTCTGCTGGGTTTGGTGATCTGCTCGGAGCTCTTCGTTGCCCTTTCCCTTTAGCGTTTCAGATCAGGGCACGATTTATTTGTTTTTTTCTTCAGCTGGTTCTATGACTTGGAAGAACATAAATTTCGCGAACTTGTGCTGGCGTGCCATATTTTTGCTGCTGGTATAAAAGTTTAGACTTTTTGCAGCTCCAAGTACTTTACGTCTATAGGCCAGGTAATGGTTATAGAAACTGCAGTTTGTCAAGGCTTTACTCACAGAGCAAAACCTACCAGAAGCTATGAATGCAATTTCGTGGCTGCTGTGAAAATGGACGGTTGCAGGCGCAGCGTTTCGTCGTACGCTCAAAGGCCAAGCTCCGTTCTTTCTATCATTCGAATTGTCTCCAGTCTCGCAGGACTATCCATTCACCTTGCTAATGTGACAAGCGCAACGCGGTGGTTTCATGTTTTCAGCAAACCATCCATCTGGTGTCGTTTCAAGATCATCGCAGCAGGCTGCAACTTGGGCATTTTTCATCAAGTAAAAATGCTGGATGAGGGTGAACGTTGAAGTGCGTGCTCTCGCTTAGTCGTTTCACACCTCTGGCATCTGCTTGCATCTGCTTGTTCTTCACAAATCACAAAACCCGAGCTCCTGCACAAAATTTTACTTTTCTCACGAAGAAAAAAACAGTCGTTCTCGTTGTGTTTGATTGCACATGGGTTTTCGTTGCAAGGGGGATGCTATGGCGAAAGTGTTGCTTCAACTTGCTTTGCCAGAGCTGAATGTATCCATCGTAGCCCAATAGACGCGCAACGAATGGGCGCATGTGAGTCATTCGGGGGGTCGTGGGTTGTCACTTCTAGCAGAACAGAGAGGCGAAATGCGCGCAAATTTCGACTGGGATAGCGCCTGCTCAGTCGGCGACTGCACGTGGAGTCGCATCTCGTCGGTGCGAATCAGCCTGAACAACAACCAGCAAACAGCCTCTGGGAAGAGGTGCTGGTGTCAGTCAGGTTGTCTGTCAAAGTGATCAGTTTGTATCTGCTTTGTACCACGAACGTCCAAGATGGGGGTGCTTGTTTGTTGTTTAGAGGAGGGGGGGGTTGCTTAGATAATTTCTCTCTCGTCGGAACAACAACTAAAGCAAATTTCTTCGGAATTGTGGAGTGAATAATGTGGTCTTGGGCGGGAGTTTCGTTGTTGGCATGTGCTGAATCTATTCGAAAAAAACAAGGATGGCAGTGGCACGGCAGCAACGGAAATCATGGTGCCTTAACATCCATTGGTGTGGTTTTCTACGCTGCGGTAGAGGGAAAAACTGGTGACCTAGCCCTTCTCCTGCTACATATATTTGATCATGTGGTGTATACCAACAAAATTGTTCTGCCTTTCGTTCCGTTTCCAAGTTTGAAGTGCGCGAAATAATGAGTTGGTATACACCCTCTGAGTATACTTCTTTCGCTAGCCAAATGGCCATTTTTTTGGAAAGAAGTCCAGACCTCGAGCGCATGGTGACCAATTCGGCCGTCGCCAAGAACCATATATGTTCCAACTGGAACAAAACAGAAGAATAACATACTCTGGGTTCACGTGTGGGTATTAGCACGAGAGAAACCAACTTCTGCATGTACCGTAGACCATCACGCCCGACCATACTAGATGCATCATTTTTGGCGAACATTCTGTGGAATGTTGCTGGTTGAATGCTCCTGTGGGTTGGAAGGGCAAGAAGCACGCTGCTCGCTCCCGGTTTTCCCCATTCGATCTTTTCTGTGCTCTTGCTCAAGCGTGCTCCTCCGTTTTCTGTTCCGACCACCTAAAGAGAAAGCTCAACGACCATGCCCCTCGACCGCCTCACGATGCCGCCGCTACACATGGCGCACCTCGCCGACGACCTCTCGTACCACAACACCCACAGCCACCTCCTTCTCCAGGGTGAGTACGCGCGCAGCCCCACCTCCAGCACCATCTCGGTGGACGCGCGCCTCCCGCAGAGCAAAAAGGCCATGCTGCTCATGTCGCCCGCTTGCAACTTTGAGGCCTTCAGCCTCCACTTCCACTTGCCGCTCAAGGCCGCGGCCGAGAAGTTTGGCGTGCGCGCCACGGCGTTTAAGAAGCGCTGCCGCGCCATCGGCATCCGCCACTGGCCGTACCGCAAAGTGCGCAGCCTCAAGCGCTCACTGCAGGAGCTCAACCGGTGTAAAGACCAAGGCGCGCTCAACGACAAGCAGCTGTACCAGTTCGCCACGTTCAAGAAGCAGCTCGACAAGCTCATGTCGCCCGAGACGTACGGCATTGATCCGTCGGGGCGCCTGCCTATGCACCACTTTGAAGATGACGACGACAATGACGAGGACGACTCGGGCGACGACGCCGACTCGTACACGTCGTCGCAGAGTCCGCGCTACGGCGCCGCCTCCTTCTCCGAGTGCTCCATCTCGCCCGCCGAGAACGACAAGACCTTTAGGGATTTTTCGGCGCCCTCGCATCTCCGCATCCGCAAACAGCAATCGGTGAGTTTATTTTTTCTTTCTTTCCATGTTTGTTCTTGTTCCAGATCCTTTAATTTTTATTTTCCTGGAACTAAATTTTTTTTTGTTCTTCTCGGATGGAACAGAACTACATGAGCCCGTCCCACACGGCCAAATCCATGGAAAGCTTTTCGTCGGAGCTGCCCAGTATGCCCCACCGCATGGGTCACAAGGACAGTACCATGCTCTCGGCGGGCCACTTCAAGTACCCGTACGGCAACTACGGCAACTACGACAGCTACCTCCACGAGGCGGGCCTCGAGAAGCCGCAGGCCATGATGAGCCATTCACTGCGCGCCGCCCAGTACATGGACGACCAGTACGGCGACGACCTCAGCGGCGGCGACAAGTACGACGAGCTTCGCCAGCCGTCGATCCACGACAACAACGGCCACGGCGGCAGCCACAGCGACAACGACGATGCCAACGACCAGCCGAGCTACATTGACTACAACAGCGAACGCTTCTTCGACGACGTGTTCCTGCAGATTTCGCCGGACTACGGCTGCCTCGTGTGAGGCGGTGGCTCCATATTTATCGACTTCCTTCACCACCTTGTCACGAAGAAAACCTCTAGAAACACACATCAGCCCAGCCTCACCCAGCCGTCCGTCTATCTTTCCTCCATCCGCGTGAGACCGTGATCCGTGCTTGTATGCTCGTCTCCACAACAAACAATCGTCAGAGATGAATGTAAATTTCCTAGAGCGGTAGGCCCTTTTCAGCTCCCTGTACTTCAATGAAAGCAATCAGCACAACGTTTGTCACGAAAACATCGACATTGAATTTGTTAGGAAATGCAAGTCTGTGAACGAAGCTGTCGATCGTCTACTGGCGCAATCTGAGCAGCTGACCGATGTCGCACGGAGTTAAGACAAGCTTGGCTTAGTACTCCTCACCAAAGTCCTCCTCGCCCTCGCCCTCGGCGGTCTCGGCGCTGACCTCCTCGTAGTCCTTCTCGAGCGCCGCAAGGTCCTCACGGGCCTCCGAGAACTCGCCCTCCTCCATGCCTTCACCCACGTACCAGTGGACGAATGCGCGC